>BMAO01023377.1:0-73998 GCA_019973975.1 Trichonephila clavata | reverse complement strand
ATCAAATGAAAAGGTACGAAACGACACGGTGGGTACAAATATAGACTTTATTCAAAATATTACACCATAGGCCTGAGCACAACGATCCACTGATGAACAAGCCGCAGGATTCCTTGTTCCCAGAATTCCTGTGGCTGTGACGAGACCCAGTCCTTCACAGTGTCCTTGAGTACGTCGTCCGAGTTGAAGCGCTTTCCTTTCAGGTGTTTCTTCAGTGGACCAAACACATGGAAATCGCAGGGTGACATGTCCGGACTGTAGAAGCGGATGGTCCAACGTCTCCCATTGGAACTTGTCCAGTTCCATTTGTGTGACTCTGGAGACGTGTGGACGCGCGTTATCATGGAGCAGAACCACACCCTCCGTGAGCAGCCCCGGTCTTTTGTTCTTGATGGACCTGCGTAGGCGTCGGAGTGTCTCGCAGTACACATCGGAGTTAATGGCTTTTTCTGTGCTCGAGTAATTCTGTGCTCGCATCATTTGGACGCCGCTTTTTATAAGAGCCTTTGCTCTCTCCTGCGCATGAGGGCACCCGCGCATGATCCGATCCCAGTCAGAGTCTCCAATGGCATCGCGAGATGTCTCGCTACATTCTCCCTTGGCGGAATATGCAAATATTTAACTGTTTCATTTTTATGTCGTTTCGTACCTTTTCATTTGATCACCCCTTGTAAATAATTTTTGCTCTTGTATTACCCTATAAAACTTTTCGTCACATTTTTCGATCTTGTTTTTTTGATACAACTTTCAATAATTGTAAAATTTATTTGCATGTGTATATAATTTATATACTATCATAATTATTTTGTAATTAACTTTTAAAAATATATTTCATCTAATATTCATTGACTCTTTTTCGAGTAATTCGTAATAACGTATGAAAAATGCATAATTTAAATCTTCCAAATGGATTTCTTTACAGCAATATAAAAGTAATATGCGTAGATATAACTACATTTTTTTCACAATACAGTAAAACGTTCTCTGTTAGTGTAAAGGGATAATTTATTTGAAATATAATTATAATTGTAATTAGATTCGATGTCAGTATATGCTTAAATGATACGTTTAAAAAAGAAATAAAACTATTCTTTACATTCAAATAAAGGATTTATTTGGGGTTTGAGGAGTTATATTTACTGTTTTGAAATAGCTTTAAAATTTAAACTTGGAGAATTTATTCAGGAGAAATAGGAAAAAAATAAGTGAAACCACTTCACAAAAAACGAAATTTGTGTACTCGAAAAATCAGGAATCGCAGGAAACCTGGGAAGCAAAAACATTCTAATCAGTTTTATTTGAAGTTAGAGCTCGGGAAATATTTTTATTCTAAAATGAAAGAAAAATAGAGTTCCTTACTTTTACAAAGATTTGAATGTAACTCAAGGAAAATTGCAGGAAATCTAGAATTCACACACACACACACACACAGTTCGTATCTTCTATCAAATCATATTAGTTTTGTTTACCTACTTGTCTAAAGAGCTTGCGTTTAGATTTCTTAGAATTATTTCTTTGGAATGCTACAAAGAAATGTTGACACTAATGCTTAAACGTAAGAATATTATGGATATTTTTTGCATGGCATATCATGGAAACAAATTGAGAATTCTCTTCAAAAAGAATTTTAAAAAAATTTTAAATGCATATTTTTTCTCCTCCATTTTTGACGAAGTGAACTACATGCAATTTATACAAATGTTTTCTCAAAAGAATTTTCTTTTCAAGAATGAAAGATACACATACACACACATTTACAGTTCTAGTTTAATATTAAAATTAGAAAACTATAGAAAGAATCCTTTTATAATACATTTGGAAATGTATCTCAGTGCTATTTTTCTAATAAAATATTATTTTAGTAGAAAAAGTAATGTTCCATTTTGTTCATTTCTCCCTAGTTGAAAAAATGTTATTGAACTCATATTAGTAGATGAGTGTAAAAAGATAAAAAAAAATATGTAATCTCCCAATTCAAATCCAATGGAAAGTAGCCTTTTATGAAATGATTTCTTGTCCGAATCATTTGAAACAGTTTTCGCTGTATGAAATTTTTGTCTTTGAAACACTAATTTCTCCGTCATTATTGAGCAATGTTATCGAAAGCGTGGTGTGGCAATTAGGAAAAGGAAATATTTACTCAGATGGGGTTTGTCACCTGAACAAGGTTTGAAGCTGTTAACTTCTTTAAGGATTTAACCTTTTTTAAAAAGTTTGGAAATTACAATTACGAAAAAGCCAAAGTGATTTTTCTATTTACTTTTTAGTTTGTAATCTTTGGATCAGAGAAATCTTAGCGATATTTCTCTACTTTTTCCTTTCCCTTTGTTATAATTGATTCTTTTTAATTTTACTTGAAATTTCGGAGTTTTGCCGGATCACAAATACACATCTACTTATAGAAAAATGTTTGTTTGGACTCATTCTAGTCCTTTGCTTTAATAAAGTCAAATAATAAAACAACCAGATAGTTAGAAATATCATCAACTGAACTTGCGCTGACTTCGAGGGAAATTATTTATATACACCATTTTATATAATGCATAATAATATACTAATCTTCATGAAATTCAAGCGTTTTAAAAGGGTATTGTTAATTTTTCATCATAATCAAACTGTTCTTGTAATAGGAGTTACATTCTTATTTATTGGCTCTGAAGTTAAATCAACTGAATACTATTTTCTATTCTATCTATAGCTTTTGACCATTTTTATTGTTATCTTTTCATATAATTTATGTTTGCAAATGCAATAAAGCTATTTTTATCAACTGAAAAGTCCATTATAGTTTTGAATATTTTTTGCTTAGTATTTTATAGAACTCAATATTACAATGGGCTAATATTATTATTAATAAGTGATTAATAATTAATGGGCTAAGTGATATAATATTATTTTTTATTATATTAAGATATAATATTCACACACAGTTATTAAGTTTATATTCAGTGATATATATACATGATATTTTTTGTGTTTAATAACATAAAAATAAATTCCTTTATATATTTGTTACCAGGATTTCATTCTTACATTGCTTTCATTTTCTTCAAATTTTAACAATATTTTGTTGTTAGCATTTCTCTTTTATCTTAATGTGTATCAAAATTTCTTTGAGAATTGCGAAAATCATCATGACTCTTTCTAAAATTTTGGTTCAATTAATTTCTAGCTCTTTTAAACTTTGTAAAAAAGTATGCATTATAAAAATTATTAAAAAAAAACCCCTCCAAATTTCAGAAAAAAATGTTTTTTCCCCTATTTTTTGTAATTTTCAGAGGAATTAATTAAATTTTAATCCTTTCAATTAACAACTTGATTTTACTGGGTAGAGAAAGATCACAATTAATCTTAAAACATGATGAATATTCTTTGTAATCTTTGATCTTAACGACAAATTAAAATTTAAAGAAAACATAGAAATTAAACATGGGTTAAAATGAAAAATAATTATTCCTTTTGAGATGAGAAAATAAATAAATTCTTATCTTAATAAATGCTTACTAAAATTTACTCTTGAAATTATAAAAAAACATTAAAAAAATTTTAAGATAATATGAAGCAATATTAGATTATTTAACAGAGGGTGTTCATAAACTTAAAAGAAACCCCAAAAAGTATAAATATTAAAAAAAACCATTTTCATAAAAGATGTTTATATAAATTTTCATATCTTTTGTGCACATTAATTTTTGCTTGAATTTAATAAAATTTTTTAAAAATTTGCATGCCATGAAAGTATGTTCCTGCAATAAGCTATTTCTTAACTTGTATTAAATGAGAGATTTATTAGCAAAAAACTGTCGAATGTATGCTAATAACTTCTCCTAGGTGACAGAACACAGGAATGTGATGCAAATTATTAACTTGCGATGTTATAGTTAAAAAGGGAGGAAAACTTATTGTTTTTAAATTAATAAGAACTTGATGATGTAGATTTTTAATAATGAGAGGAATTTGATATTTGTCTCAGTCTTAGTATTCATAAAATAAATTTCTAACGGGTTTTACTTTAATATTATACAGTTTTTCTGATCATTTTATAAAGATCATATCGCTTGACAAGAATATTTTCTTTACTCCGTTTTTTCTTTTTATTCATCTTCTTCCACAATCTTTTCATGTTTATTTAGCAAATATTGGAAAAACTTCAAGAGAAATATTTGAAATTTCAAGTAACTTTTGTAAGCGTTATATCAATGTTATTTTAATCTTAAAGATACAACTTTTTTTTTGCAGTTTCTCAGAACTTGATGCTATGTTCTTTTGCTTTATAACACAACTATATATATATATATATTATTTTTAAGCAAACTTTATATGTATTTAAATTAAATGGCGATGTGCTTGAAATTTTGAATATTTTTTCAAAATAAAAGGATCCCATTTTTAAGATTTTAATAAGGAGCAATCCACATTTTCTTAAAACAAATGAAAATTCTATGAAGTAATTTATTTTTAAAGTACAAATCTGCGGTAATTATGTTTTATATATTAGTGGAAAGAGTATGTATTAGTGAAAAACAAAAGTAATATAAAAAAAAATTAAGTCAATTCCTACTTTGAATGGATGATGAAAAAGTATTTTATTAACGATTGAAAGTTTGAACAAGATATATATATATATATAGGGAAAGAGTGAACCAATTGTAGGAATTGAAGAAGGAGCATGATTTGTCTGCATTGTTGTAACAGTGCACACCCGGTTTGGCTAGTTTGGCTGAAAAACTGGTTTTCGATGCCAACTTTTGTCATTGTTTTAATAGCGACATTTTTACATCAATGGAGACAAATCTAAGTTGGCGTCGTAAACCAGTAATTAATTAAATTAAATTAATTAACTGGTAATTAATAAATTAATATTTGAAAAAAAACTGTATTAACATCAAGTGCATCCAGTACAAGTTTAAAAAAATTATTTGAACTTGATTGGATGAATAGAAAGTATTTTATTAACGATTGAAAATTTGAACAAGATAGATATATATATATATATATACATAAATAAATATATGTATAGAGAGAGGGTGCTATAGTATGAATTGAAAAAAGAATTCAGGGAGAAAACTTCGACTCAATATTTTTTAAAGATATTTACTGATGTAAGCATATTAGCGTTATGCTATTTGTATTAAATGTCTTACAGAAATTTTAAACGATAAAATATTGTTACGTTGATCGGGGTACAAGGATTTTATTCAAATCAGTTGCAAAGAACAAGACAATTCTTTAAAAGCGATGAGAATTTACTGTTGGAAAAACAATCCTTGAAATACAGGATTCAACAGCAATATTCACAAAATAAATCTTAGAAGGTCTTCACGCCTTCAACAGCACTCAGACACAATTATCAATGTTTAAAATACGGGTATGTAAAATATTATTCACAAGCAACACTGGTTCCATTCAACAGCCGAGTTAATCGCTAATCAACTCTTCACTGTCAAGGCAAGACTACTAATCGCTAGTGGAACAATGGTGACTAATCGCTGGCAAAACAAGACTAACTCATTTCGGTGAGCATCTCTCTATTTTTATTTCTCGCGGATCCTTCGAGAACCGCATGCGTCGTAGGTCTTAAAATTAATGGATTTCACAACTAATTTCCAGAAGAATCCATAGAGTTCCGTACTCGCCAAAAATGGCCACCGACATGATCACCAAGTCACCAACTTGGTCGCCAAAATGATGACAACTTGGCTCTATCGCCAAGATTTTGCCAAGTTCCCAATGAATCGCCATTATAGCGTAAGGGACGGAGTTGTTTGCGAATATTGCAAATTTATCATAAAATAAATATAACATAGAGTAATATAAATGCATTTCACATCCAAATACAAATTATTTACATTATTTTATACAAAATTCGTAACATATTTTTACCCCACAATAAACTTCGTTGGAATGTTAAACCAATATATTTATAATGCTTAAAAAAAGAAACGGAACAATTTTTCAACATACATTCCTTTAATTTTATAATACAGAGTGTTTCATTAAACTTAATATCTCTGGCTTGAAATAATTGCAGAGATCAGTTTTATTGAATTTATTGCGATTCAAAAACAGAAATGTGCAAAATGAAACAAAACCTAAGCAAAAACATTGCCTTGTTTAGAGACTGATGCATGCTAAATCTATCGTAGCTCAATGCGCTCATGTTGGAGGGATAAAAGTAGGAGAATAGAACATCTGCTCAGGTATCATTCTTGTAACTTTACCGCTGTTCAAAATAACGAGGACCGTCGTCAGTAGTCCTCGTGTTTCCTTAAGTTTGACGTGAATATAAACACTCATTCACACTAAGCTAAGCATTGCATACGTTTAGTGAGAATTTTCAAGGAAGGAATTTCAAAACTTGTAAATTTATCTCAGGATTTTTATATTTCGCAGTTAAATAAAAAGATTTATGTGAGTTCTTATAATAGGTATAATAAAAATACTTATGTATATTATCTTTTATAAAATTTTTCTAAACGGATATTGAAGAAATGCTTATCTAATATTGCACATGTAACATAATCTTAAAAGAGTTTTAAGTTTTCGCAAACGAACAGAATCCTCAAATCATGGTGATGCGAAAAAAAGAGCGATTTAATACCCATAATGTTTGAATAACAAATAAATCAATGCATTCAATGTATTAGTTTGTTTTTTTATATTAACAGCATAGCGTATGAAAATTATCGATGTTTATTTAATCATAAGTTATACTTCAGTTTTTAAATATTGTTCATTTATTCAGTTTTGGCTGTACCTCTTTCTTTTATAGGTAATAGGTGTTGAAAAAATTACTATTGAGTAGTAGAAAAAAAATTGAGTAGAAAGAAAAAAATTGTGAAAAGCTATTATTTTTCTGACAATATCCTTATTTCTATAGTGATTTCTTGGTACAATTTGAGGCCAATATATAATCTTTTATACAATTATATATAATTTTATCTCGGCTAGAGTGTAATATAGGGGAGGTACTTTTGATTTGGTGATTTTTATATAGATATTATGGTGAGATAATGAATTCATTCTGGCTTCCGGATACCTATCAATAAGTGATGTAGCTTGGCGATCGATTTTGGTCGCCAAATGAAATTGACATCGCCAAGGGCCTACCTATACAACACTTTGACCTTTTATCTCTTATACTAAAATAAGTAAATTTTTTAAAAAAAAAGCATTTGAAGTATGTTATTCATTCTTGATTATCTTATATTTTTACTGGGTGATTGTTTTATAGTATACGTAAAAAAACAAATTCCAATTTTATAAATGGTTTTATAAAATTGAAATTGTAATCTAATATACAATGAAGCTTAAGTTCAGTTTGTCATTAGCCAATATTTGCTTTGTCCAAGGAAAGGAAAATTTTAAAATATGAGCTGCCTTCTGATGAATTAAATGGTATTAAGTTACACCGAGTGTCAGGTTGTTAAATGTTATCATTTTATCCAGTCATTTTCTTTAATATAAAACAGGAAAAATCAATGAATCTTTTTTTAGGATTAGTTCTACCTTATTTAATAATATTAAGTGCTTTTTGGACAGAGCACTTTCTTTTTTTCCTTCTAGAAATAGTTTTATTATTTGTTTCATTTCTATGACGTTTCATCGCCTTAGACATACATCATAATGTCCATTTTATATTGACAGCAATTTTATAAGTAAAAGACATTTTATTAAAATGTATTGTCAAACATATAAGAGCAAATATTAATTTGTATCATGTGTTATCTATACTGAGAAACTCAAAAGTAAAAAAAATAAAGCAGTTGTGAAAAGTTTTTTTAACTAACACACTTAATAAATTAAGAGAAAAAGTATTTATAATCTATTTAAGATTAAATATCTTTTTCAGTAAAAAAATAATAAATGTGCATTTTATTTCACTTGTAGCATTCTACATACCTATCCTTCTTATATAATTTTAATTAATTAAATATGATCTGTGTAAGATATTTTTACAAATTTAATGGTATTAGTATATTTATACAGGGGGAAATTATGCATAAAAATAAGTACAAGTATATAATCCAAACGTTCATTTTCTTTCTAAGTACACATGAACATATTTGATTTTTAATCTTCTTTAATATTTTCTTAATTTCATTCCATACCCATCAGCTCCATAAAAATAGTTTAAATATCTTTATCTAATATTTTTTATCCATTATTAGAGAAAGCTTTCAAGTTTATTTTCCTTTGAAACAATAGATCAGGTCTGTCCCTCAGAAACGTGTTGTACAAGAAAAAATATAGAGAATAAAATTGTATAAAGTCATGGCGAAAGAAACACCGTGTTTTTACTTTAGATCCCAAGGGGAAACTGAAATTGTCGTTGCTTCATTTTTTGTTTTAGTTTTATATGGTCTCTTTTTACAGCTTTCCTAAAATAAAGACGTTAAATTGATGTTATTATAAAAATAATACAATTTATCATAGTTGATGTCTAAATAAATATAAGCAAATGGTTTTTTGTACTCTAGGTGATTACTAATGAGTGTAGCATTTTGGAAATAAGTATAGAAAAGGCTGTTTAATATATATCAATAGCGAGTAAAATTGAATTGGATTTGAATAAACTTACATAATTTAAATTTTGGAATTCTTATAAATTAATTGTGGAATGTAATTGTTAAACATTAGATTTTTAACCTATTTTAGGCATTTTGAAAGTGATAGTTTAGTTTTATAAGAACAATCGGGGAAAAAACGTCAATAACTTAGGAATTTGTGAAAAATGTTCGTCATTACTTTGGAAATTAAACGGCTATTAGATTTACATTACATTTTTGATTTTAAATAATACACACATTTAAATTAATTTTTTAGAATTTTTATCACTATTCACAAAGGTATTAAGTTTTTTACCCCTTGTTAAAGCTATAAAAAAAAGCGAGTTTATGCTATATTTATTTTTATTCTAATAAAGAATACGTTTGGAGAAACCGTCAAAAATATGACAGGGTTTGTTTAATAATTTTTATTCATTTCACTGAATTACTGTCGTTTTTTTAAATGTTTCGTACAGTGGAAGTCTAATATTGGTATTCATTTTTAGAGTTTTCAGTTTTTTTTGTTTAATTTTCATTTTATTATTTTTGTTGGTTTTCTTATAATTTAGAAACTCGTCTAAAACAGGATGATGCCAATCATATTTCTGAGCATACTTTAGGCAGATAAAAACTGGCTTAAAATGTTCACTTTAATGCATTTGTATCTTTATGTAATATATTTTCATTCAATTTCAATAAATAAAACAGTTTTACGTAATCAAATTCAAGAACTAAGGTAATTTTGCTGATATTTTTTGGATGCATAAATGAAAATAAGCAAAATAATTCCTCTTTTTTAATCAATGGAGTAAAACGACATATTTGGGCATTTTATTTTGCTTGTAATGCGTTCTTAATATGCACTCTTTTAAGTTGACACTTATAGTCTAATGTATGGGGCATAACTTTTTATCTTTTCGTATCTTTTTAAATGTAGATACACATGAGCAAGAAAATTACAAACTTAAAATAACATTGGCCTATGAATATTATCTCTAAAGTACTGTGGTTGTGATTGTATATTAGTGTAAAATAAACTTTTCTCAAAAACAAATCTCTAGAAATATTACCCACCTTGACAGTATGGAACCACGTGACTATGTGTACATAGTCACGTGGTTCCATACTGTCAAGGTGGGTAATATTTCTATAAGGTGGGTAATATTTCTATATATACAGCCTCCAAAGAATGGACAGCTATACTGAATTGCTTAATTCTTATCGCTGTTGAATAAAAATGATGTAATTGATAATACTGTGAAAATTATTCAGTTATATTGGCAATATTTTATTTACTTTACGGAATTAATTTCTTAAAATGTATTTTGTTCATTTAACATTCTGCTTTTTGTTGCATTAAGTAAAAAAACGTTAAATAGAAAATTCTCTAAAAAAAGATATGTTTTAAGTTTCAGTCAAATCTAATCATTAGTCTTGAAGATATCCAGGAAAAGTTGTTATGCATAGTATACTACACTGCCTTTGGCAAAGAATTGACAGGTAAATTATTTAAAATTTAATTTAATTATACATCTTGTAATTCTTTTCTAATTAATATTCATTAAAAATTGTTATTTAATAATTAAAATAAATAAAAATTTAAAAACTAACATTTCTAAGTTTAAATATAAAACAGATAATTCAAATTATTTTTCCATTTCTGATCACTACACAGAATAAGTATTATGACAGTGAACACCCTTTTAAACTCGTACAAATGCAATGAAACTTACTTTTAATTGTTAATACACTCATGTCCATAAATTAAGTATAATTCAGAATCACACAGAAAAATTGAACTCTATAATAAAAATTTCACCTGTAGAATTATCACACACATCTTGAAGAAGAATATGCAAATTACAGGAAACCACCAGATGGCGCGGATAGTACGTCACAATGACGAGAGTGTAAGAGAGGGGTATATAAGGAATGGTGGCAAAGAAGTAAAATTGTTCACAAGCGCTTTAAAAGCCTTTCAGTGCAATAACCGCATAGTTATGGCACAAATGAAGCATTTGGATGATTTTTTACGTGGTAGAATTATCGGACGACTGGAATGTGGACGTACCCAGCTGGAAGTATCCGAGGAACTTGAAATTGCCCAGAGTGTCATCTCCAGGCTTTGGCAACGATTCCAAGATGATGGTAATGTGAGTAGATGTTACAGCACAGGTCGCCCCGAGTTACAAGCCGAATGAGGACCGGTATTTGGCAGTTACTGCCAAAAGAAACAGACGGAGCACAGCATCAGACCTGTCTCGTCAGCTGTCTTCAGCTACCGGTACGACAGTTTCAAGGCAGACCGTGTACAGACGCTTAGGGCACATTGGTTTATATGCTCGTAGGCCTGTCAGATGTGTTCCTCTTACCGCAACTCACTGTCGCCTGCGATTAACCTGGAGTAGAGAGCATGCATTGTGGACACCGCAACAGTGGTCTTGTGTGATGTTTTCCGACGAGTCCAGGTTTAGTTTGCAGTCTGATTCTCGCCGGACTTTCATATGGAGAGCGCCAGGTACCCGTTACCACCAAGAGAACACGATTAAACGACACCGTTACGGTGGTGCAGAATGGCTCGTTTGGGGAGGAATTATTCTTGGTTCCAGAACTGACCTGCATGTTCAGAGTGTAACGATGACAGGCCACATCTATCAGGATGTCATTCTGGAACAACATGTACGTTTGTTTCGGGGCGCCATGGGTGCTGAATTTCTGTTTATGGATGACAACGCCCGTCCTCATAGTGGAAACATTGTAGACGAATGCCTTCAATCGGAGGATATCACCCGTAAGAATTGGCTAGCATACTCACCGGACTTGAATCCAATAGAGCATGTGTGGGATATGCTTGGCCGACGAATTACAGCCCGTCAACCCCCTTCCACCTGTCTACCGGAACTTCGGAGGGCATTGCTTGATGAGTGGTGTAATATTCCCCAAGATCAGATTGATAATTTGATACTCAGCATGCATAGGTGTTGTAAGGCCTGTTGTGCATCGTCCGGGAGACATACTCTTTATTAACCATCATATTAACCATGTTATACTGTTTTTTGTAAATAGGTTCTTTTTTGAAATTTGCTCCAGGGAGTAAAAATCGCAATTTCTATTAATTATGTCAAACATATAGCATCTTTTTTGCTCTTTATCTTTTGTTTAATAAATAGACTTTACTAATAAGTCCAATTTGTTTTGCTTCTGTCTCTTTCTTTGCATGAACTTCATTATCCTTAATTTATGGATATGAGTGTAGTATAAAGGCATATTTCTGATGAGGTGACAACATTTCCGTTATCTTTTACTAATATCTTTTATAATATGTGTTTAAGTCACACGGTCTTTAAATTAATTCCTTCTGTCAGACAGATATTGGTAACTCAACAGATATCGGTATCATATATGTTAAAGGAAGTGGTAAATTACAATAGTAATTACGTTATTGTTTCAGATATAATTATACATGATCCAAAGCTTTTTTATAGTAAATGTTCAACAATTTATCTACAATTACTACAACATGCTAACTACAAATTTTTTCGGAAAAACAATGGATAATTTAAATAAAACATGTGTGAAGGGTAAGATCTTGCTTTGTAAATTTAGCAAATTTTGGAGTAATTAATTAAATTTTATAATAGTGTATGCTTTGTATATGTTACCGGCAAAGTATGAAATGCCGGCATTCTATAGAATGCCGGACGTTTTTAGGCAAAGTATGAAATATGAGATTTATTACATACTTTGCCTAGGCATTGTATAGAATACCTAGGCATTCTATAGAATGCCTGAATCTATTTAGGCAAAGTATGAAAAAAGGTCATGATTCGGATATTATATCAATGACTTACATTCCTAGAAGTACAAATGTTATTCTGACAAAAAATAATCAGACTGCTATTAAAACAATTTATTGCTAAATTGTGATTTCGCATATATTTGTATTCAAATTCCTTCAGAAGTTCCAAGTCGATAGAAACCATCCTATTTCCCACTCATTACAAGGGCCAAAATATTGGCATTCGGAAAAAAAATCAAAGTTTTTGCTACAATACCTTTTTTTAAATCATTTTCTGTTTTTTCTGGCAAGGTTCACAAAGGTAGATGTAGAAGTTCAATACCATAACGCGTAAAATTTTTGTATTTGGTTGAAAGTTTTTTCAAAATTCTATCACATCAGCAGAATTCGGAATTTAATTTTGCTCTTGGCAAATTAAATTCCTAGAACAAGTTCACATCGTCAGAGCCCAGTTTCCTCGATCTGGGAAGGAAACTGGGTGTCAAAATTACTAATGTCAATTGTCAAAAATTGATTGGCAATTGGTACTAGGTCTGAAAATGGTAAAAATATCAATATGTAGCCCATTGGGGGGAAAAAGAATCCGTGATGTAATACTGTATAGCAGTTCTTCCCAACATTTTTATCTTCCAAACCGGTCAACGTTTGATAATTTTACGGTGGCCCGCTGAGGGTGTGATATTGATTATTTATATTTTAAATTCTTTTGATTTTATAATTTGCAGTAGACAGTCATTTTTTCGAATCAATTGAGACCGGACACCGTTCGGATACGGGGTTGTTCGGATAACCGAAAACCGAAAGCGATCCATGCTGTAATATAAAACCAGACATTATACGAATATTGAAAAATATCACGTGCGGGAAACGTGCTTAAAGAATAAGCAAAATAGGTGTAAAATGTCACCTGAGTGAGTGAATATTAACGTCGTACTGTTCAGCTATATACACGAGGGCTTTTGTGGTGATGGATCTCGTAATTTTGAACCATAGTCAAGTGAGGAAGACGACACCTGAGCTTTCACCCGTCTCCTAACTACCACACCAAAGGGAGTACTTTTAAGCTCTCGACAGATTTAACGTACATCGCGCCCCTACACGGCGGGTCTTCAGTGGTACTGGGCTCGAACTCATGGCATTTCAGCCACGAGTCCGTTACCTTGACCACTTGGCTACCGCGGCCGAGCGAAATGTCACAATTTTACCTTTATTGTGGAAAATAATCACTTATTATTCGCTGTACCATTGTACACCTTCGTTTTTTCACTGCAAGGTCTCTGACCAGGGGTTGGGGAACACTGACTTCTTTAACAGGTTAAATGAGTTTACTTTTATTTTTCGCAAACATCACATCATAGCTATTCAGCAACCAATAGTCCCTGGGTTCCTTCTGAGGAGTCAATTTAGCATTTTGTATATCAGTTATTAACTTCTAGTAAATAATTTCAGTTAAGAAAAAACCATCTTTTTTTTGGCAGCACTAACTCGAATTTTGGGCAACTAGCCGTCGAATAGTTGTTTCATGTCTATGGACCATAGGTCGAAAACCTTTTAGCTGTTGAGTGTCAAACCAATCTACCAATATGATTCAGCGAACCACACAGAAGAGCATTTTTGAAACAATTGAAAAATTTACAAATTTGATGAGTAGTGAAAAGTGCCTCTGAGAATTGTACCGCGTGCCACATGTGACATAGGTTGCAGACCCCTGCTATAGACCATGACACCTTCTCCAACACTATAGCTTGCTCCTCTATTTTCAGGCAGCATAGGAAAAAACCAATTTTTTATTGAACAAGTTTAAGTAAAATTGAGTTTTTTGACATTTTCCAACAAACAGCGATGTACAACTAACAGATTCTGAGTCTCAGACACGCGTTAAAAGTTTTATGTCTAGCCAAATGACAATATTCGAAATGAATCTGAGATGTATTTCATACTTTGCCGGTTTCTCATTAGGCATTCTATAGGCATTCTATAGAATGCCGGATTTCATACTTTGCCGGTAGCATATACTCAATATTACCATTAAAACTCTTTTTAAATGATTTGTATTGATTAAAATATTCTATATGTGTTATAGTTTTTAACAACATCTTTATGTTTGTTGTGTCATAATTTATTTATTTATTAAAATTCATATTTGGTAATTAATTTAAATAATGATTGTAATTTAAAAAAAGACATATTTTACTTTCTTCCAGCAAATATAGTTATTAAATTATTATTAAAGGTCAAAGAATGGCATTTTTTAGTTCAAATATTTCATGAAACAGTTATGTGTTACATTTTTTCAAAGCATTGTTTTTGTATTTTTTGAAAATATAAAATTGAGATTTTTTTGCAAGAAGCAGTAAATATTATTTATTTTAATAAAAAAAAAAGAATCCATTTTTCAAAAGCGACAAATTTAAATTTAAATTATATGAATAAATTTTTAAAGCTCCATCTATATATACTTCTGAAACATTTTTCTTAAGTATTTTAATGAAATACAAATTTCCAATAAAATAAGTACTAATTATCTTTAGTTTCCAGACTAGTTACCAAAAAGACACGTTTAATAAAATTACGTTAATTGAATTAAAAAACGGTCGAATCTAAATGCAAATTTATGTTAGATGAATGAAATGATTACGTAAGCGTATCAAAATGCTATGAAAAAAGAAATTTTATATATGAATTTAGAAAAACTGTATATAAGCTATATGTTTAATAAAGCTTCTAAGAAATGTGATTTTAATAGCTTTGCTTTTTAGCAAAAACTCTTCTCCGGATGAAATAAGAGATCGCGAAAAATATATGTAAATTGAAATTGCAGATTATGACTCCTTACTAATTTGACTTGGAAATACGTAAATAGCTTCAATGCCTTTCTATTTCCTACAGCTTTAAAACGTTGTAATTTTCTGAAGAAGTGATAACGATTTTAAGGGATGAAACAAATTCAAATGCATTAGAATAGCAATCCTACGATAGAGAAATGTTTAAAGGAATGAATAAGGAAAAGAAAACAAAAATGGCCATTGTAAACCAGAAACATTTTCCCAAATTCGTGAAAAATAGTATTATATTTTATTCCACTGAAACCAATAGTTGTAATTTCAAAGATGGAAGTCATTTTCAATTTGTGTTACATGAAAAAAACTTAACATTTAAACGAAATATTTAAAGTGGCATACACAAAATTCATTTGAGCTTTAATACGTATAGTCTCACTCAGTGCCTAACGATTTAACTAGCAATATAAATGCTTTGAATGACTAAGCTATGTTTGTTATATGTTTTTCATTATTTCTATTCTATATAAAATGAAAAGTTCAATAACAATGTTGCATATACTCGTGAATTTTGTTTTTAGTAAGTTTGATGTACGCAGAATAAAATTATTCTCCAAAAATAAAACAACTGAGGGCAGTTAAGAATGGAATATATAATATTCGTTAAATAATCTGAATTAATTCATTGTACTGGTACCATAATGTTAATTTTTTTTGAAATACTACTTACTCTTGAATTTAATTTAATAAAATTTTTAAAATTTTGCTCTTTTTATTTATAAGAGAGAGCACGCGAGATAGTTATTGAAATTCTTTCTCCCTATAAATTAAATAGTTATTAAAATTTTTAAATTTTTGTAATTCGAAAACAAAATAACTGTTGTATTTAGGTATATTACAAACAATAATAAAAATGCTTTTTGAATTTTGTTTGCTTCATTAGGATACTTAATTAGTTATTTTTACTTAATGTAAAGACTGTAATGTTTTTAGAGAAACGTTTTAATCATTCGTTTTTGCTTTTTCATCTTACTTGTATTAATTAATTTTTGAAATTCAATACATTTATCCATTATAAACATTAAAATAAAAAAACAAAACTATATTTTTTTCAACTTACTTCTCTAAGTCTATTATTTCACCAACAACGATTTTAAGAAGACAAATAATTCTCTTGCAAATATAAGAATTTCTACGAATTTGAGTTCACTTGAATTCTTAAGAAAGAAAATTTTTATCGTCGAAAGATCTTCGGATGTGATTAAAACTATTTTAATGCATTCAAAATTCTTTTTAAAAATGTAATTCTTACTAATCTAAAATGCATAAGGATTGATTTATAAGATCTAATTGCAGATTATCTTTTATCTTAACAAGGATATTATAATAATAACTCTGAAACACTACCATCTTAAATGGTTACCTTTTATGTAAATGTGTTATAAATGAACGCAATTAATTGAAATTGAAAATTTTCTGTAAATAATAATTGTGTTTTTCATCGGATTGCAAACTAATGAAACTCAGGAGCAAGTTGAGCATAATTAATTAGAAAAATATTAAATACATTTTATAACATATTTAACAGATGAGTAAATAGAATTATGTCTTGATGTTTTTATCACCGAGTCTCGAGAGTATATACTTGTATTCCGTGATTGTTCAGAATGCATAAAGAGCTTAAAACTAAATAATTCAAAAAGTTTTCTGTACAAAGATTCTGCGATGAAAAAAGGTTTCTTCTTCTTCATAAGCTTGACAATCTTTTGAAGGCCAAGGCTGAGTCGCTGATTCTCCTCCAGTCGACCCTATTAGTCATGATCCATCGGCAGTTTGAGAGGTCCTTTTCAAGATTGTTTAACTATCGTGTAGGTGGTCGTTCTGTACATCTGGTCCTTTCAATTTTTGAAAAAGTTACTTTTTTTGGTTGGAATAGCATTGGCATATCTGTACAGATGTCCCAGCCACCTAATACATGATGCTTTTATAGTCCTCACATTGTCAATCCCGCCATATTTGCCATATTTCCTGTAAATTTCATGATTGTAAAGAATTCTCTACTCATTGTTCTCTTGAATAGGTCCAAAGATTTTCCTTAAGGTTTTTTTCTTTCAAAAATGAGCAAATTTTCTTTCTCTGCTTTATTGAGAGTTCAACATTCATTTCCATACAGAACAATAGGCCTGATTAAAATTTTATATATTCTCAGTGTTTATGGAAATAAACTTAGACTTGAATTGACTTATTGGGGCCAGGGAAACTTCTATTAGCCAAACAAACTCTATGTTTGAGGAATAATGCAGAGGTTTTAATAAAGAAAAGTTTGGGATGAAATATTTTCGATCATATTTGAGTTATATGAAAAAGTACTGAATTATTTTTTTTATGATAGAACATTATAGAAAATGCCTCAAAATGTATTGCTGTTTTTCATTTCATGAATATCTTTATTGAGTGAATTTATTTGTTATTCTGGAAATTATTTCAGAAAGTGAACCAAACAAGTAATTTAAAAACTAAATATACCATTCAATATTATTTTGATGGTTTTTTATAAATGTAATAGCATAAATTTTATTTTTTTAAAAAATATTTGAACAAGCTTATTATGATATACAAATGCAATAGCGACATTATAAGTCGTAATTTCAAATTTAAATTTCTCTTTTAATGCACGTTATGCAAAAGGTATCACATTACTAATTTTTAAATTTTATCTTGAGACATTTTTTCTTTTATTTTACCGATAGTTAACTGGACTAAACATGAAAGTAATCTCATTTTGAAATTCTATATGTTTTCTGCACAGAATTACACAACAGAGCTTAAAAGATATTAACATCAAAATAAATGTAGTACGAAGATAGCATGTACTTGATTTCATGAAAGCATATCAAATTAAATTTTTATTTCAAATAAAATCTGAAAACGTCATCATAAAACATGAGATACTTTAAGCATCGTATATTCAAAGTTCGTGTCCATTGAGTACCATCAAAGTAATTATTATTTGTGTTGCATTTGAAATATAATTGAAAAATATCTTTTTTCATAGAATATGATAGGAAAGTAAGAACAGTACGAGTTATCAGTTTATATATCATCCTCACCACTGATGATAATGACTACGAAGCCCTTCAACAACAGTCATCTTCTGTTGTTCGTTCACTAGAATTTATGTGTAAACTACTCTTATTGTTATTAAATTTATATTTTTGTATTATTATTAAAATTTTGTATGAAGAATATAAAAACAAGTAATATATATAAAAAAACTTTTAAATCAATTCCTACTTTGAATGGATGAATAGAAAGTATTTTATAAACGATTGAAAATTTGAACAAGATAAAAATATAAATTAATAAATATAGCGAGAGTGAACTAATAGTAGGAATTGAATAATCAAAAGAATACACAAACTTACAGAACAGTTCAAAAATAGGCAAGTACTTTCCTTTATTTTTCAAGCTCCAGAATTAAATTGGATGCTTAGGAGAACACATTTAATAAAGTAAACGGTCCATCAACCACAGATAAATTTAAATTTAACTTTTTTTGCTGAATTGAAAAAATTTTCAGTTCCAGAAATTCAAGAATTAAAATTTTATTTTTCTCTTTTGCTTACACATAAGGTACAATAATTTCTCATCATCCGACAACGACATGACAAACAAGTTTTCTAATTTTGCTCTTTTTACAGAGATTTCACAGTTTATTCTTACTACATACATCAAACAAAAAGGCAGAGGGGGTTGAAAAGTTATTCTGGCATACAATGAAGAAAGACGCGTTCACATATTTCCTCGCTTCAATAATTTTTTTCCACGAATTAAATTTACTTTCTTAACAACCGTTTATTTTTCTTTTTGTTGAAGCTAACATTAAGCAACAGAAGAAAGGGCTTAAGAAACCGTGGAATGTCAAAAACATAATTTTTCTTGATGTTGCCGAAATTGCAAGAAAGTAACTATAACAACAAAAGAGTGAGTAGAAGAATTCCGAAGGAAACAAGTTACTCGCGTAACCCGGATAAATTACTTGTTTAAAAGAATTTTCTCTAAATTGCTTTTAGGCTACAGATAGAATGCAGTTCCACAACCAGGATGCCATTGTTTCAGACCGATTTAACTTTTCTAGGCTATATATCTGAAACGTTACTGCGAATAGTTTAAAGAAGTGCTAGTTCAAATAACGGCATTTCCTCTTTTCTCCCTAATTTTTGAATTTTTCTTCTATATATAAATTTGATGTGCTAAATTTATCAAAGCTAAAAACGATACGAAGATAACTTCTTAAATAACTGTTTATAATCTTATACTATATGAAAATAATGTCCTCAATATTTCAAAACTAGTATTGCGAACAATGCTCTGTAAAATTTCTATTACTTAATAATCTCTACTAGTTGTATGTATGTATAATTATATCAATATTTCAAGTTTTAAATCTAAAAAAAAAATTGGGAATTTCTGCTTTGAAATAATATTTAAATAATATAATATTACCGCTATAAAAAATAATTTCTGCT
The DNA here is from genome assembly GCA_019973975.1 of Trichonephila clavata. Classification (NCBI taxonomy): domain Eukaryota; kingdom Metazoa; phylum Arthropoda; class Arachnida; order Araneae; family Nephilidae; genus Trichonephila; species Trichonephila clavata. Next base: position 54,341 of record BMAO01023377.1, on the reverse strand, counting down.
TTGCGTGTTTCATGATACAGAGAAAAGTGATAACGCACGTACGTTAGCGAATATATGTACACTATATTTGTTTTCCATGTTTGAGATTATTACGTTCGCACCTTGAACTTTTACTTATTTTGTAATGTGTTCAGGTGGCGCTATTCTCTCATGATAATAAACCAGACGCTTTGACAGAACAGTTTAGTTTGAGCGGTAAAAATAAACGTATTTATCGTACGCATATAGTTACGTTTTTGTGTCCGAATATAGTTTGGAAATAAACTTTTAAAATAAGATCCGTTGTTATGTATTATTGATTGTTCTGATATTTAATTCTGATATATCGATACTTTATTAAACTTTAAAAATGTTACTTACTTGTGTCTTTTTAAAGAAAAATTAAAGCGGAGAAAACATTTAAATAGAAAATGAGAAAAATAATCCATAACAGACAAAATATATATAAAGCAACTGTTCCGCTAAGTGAAATATTTCTCAGTTTAAAGCAACAATTAAGATGCGTTTCACTAGCATAAATAAGAATAAAATATACACATTAAACATATACATATATATAATTCAGAGGATTTTACGCGAACTGTAAATCGTGAGGAAAAAACCAAATTATTGGAATGTTTTTTTTCAGGACTTTTTTCATCTCCGAAGACTAATGTCTCCTTTTAATAAGGAAATCTAAAATCAGTTAAAAATATATTTATTTTTATCTCTATTTCAGAATCTTTAAGTTTAGATACATAATATTTATAAGTAACTATTCTTCCTAATACAAAACGTAGATTTTGTTTCAAATTTTATTGATTTTTTTTCTATTTTTAAGTTTGTTATCTCACTTATTTTCTTCAAAATTAAGTGAAGACGAGGAATAACTAACCCTTAATTATACATTAATACTTTAAATGCTTAAGCTGCGCTAGACTGAAGTACGGAATTAGAAAAGTTCAAAAGTTCACGTAAAATTTTGAAGGTTTAAACGTAGAAAAGCTCTAAGGAACACAATTACGAATCTATTCCTAACATGGGTTAAGGATTATATATATATATAAATGTCAATTTAAAAGAACAACTTAATTACATCAGGATTTTCCCTAGATACAAGGATTCATATTTTGCGGAATACAATGTTTTCCTTAATTAAAATTAAAACCCAAATTTAATCACGTAAGTTTAGTTTAAAATTAGAAATGCAGCATTCCCTATTCTAATGGAAACTTACTTTAAGAGAAGCTATGCAACAGATCATAAGTAGTACAAAATTTCGTTCAGAAAGGAAATCCAATAGCTACGAAAACACTTCATATTCAGTGTAAGGAATTTAAATAAGGTGTTATAATAAACTTATTTCATTTTGCATATTTTATGAAAATTAAGATTATACATATTTTAATATTTAGATAATTCATTTCGGGAGGTATAATTAAATAATCAATTATTCCAAATGAATTAGAGCATTGCATTTTATTAGTATTATTTAATATAAATATCAATTACACGCAAACCAATATTCTTATAATACACTGCTGGCCATTCAAAATACAACACTATGAAGTAGGGTTGATTCAAGCGTCAAATTCGCATTAAAATAAGATATTGGAATATGCAAGCGATTACCATTTAGGAGGAAGAATGGGCATCTGAAACTCTATATAAAAGGAAAGACTAGGTTTCTTAGTTAGAAATCGTATTGCATTTGAATCATGGTGGTTTCTTAAGAGAAGATCTTATTACAACCTTGTGTAAGAAGAGGTTATCAGCACGTATGAGAATTCGATATACGACTGTCATTGGTTCAAGAAGGTCATATTGAACGCCATGCAGGGTATCAACTATCTCTAGCCACTTATGCCCGAGAGGATAGTCATGTTTAAAGCTTAATCTTGTAAGGTCAGACAGCCAAGTCACTGACCTTGTGTGAAGTGAGCTTGCTTAGGCAAGTATTCCCACGGACAGTGAGAGGACGTCTGGAGGAGCATGGACTGTCTCCTCGCGGACCGTTAGTACGCCTTCTTATTGTATTTATACTACAGCAAAAAAGTCGCGCAACAAGAGTAGTTTGACCAATGACAAAAATTTATTCATCACGTCGTCTTTTTAGATGAGTCCTGGTTCTGCGTGTAGCCTCACGATAAACGTGTACCTATCTGAAGGTGCTTAGGAAAATTCATGGGGCCTGCTTGAATGTGATGTTATTAAATAGGCATTGAACTCGGTGTGATGGTATGGGTGGTTTTTTGATATACGAGACGAACACCTCTAGTTCACGTCTTTGGTAATACCAACAGCCTGTGTTCCATTTCTCAGATATTAAATCCGGTGACTGTTCCGCAACTGCAAGGCCTCAAAGATATTTTTAACAAGAGAATGCAAAAACGAATGTTGCCCATGATGCCATGACCTTCCCAGAGTGTGCTTCACTGTTATCCTATCCAGCACGTTTTCCAGATCTTTCATCCATTGGAAACATTTGGTCATGGATTGCTAAGAAACTGGGTCGCTCGCTCACTCTACCTGCTAAAGTTGATGAAGTGTTGAATAGATCTGAAGCAACACATAAAATAACTTTAGAAAAGTGTGAAGATTGTTTTTATTCTTATTTTATCTTTATTTCTTCATTTATTTACTTCTTTCATCGAACTTAGGTTCAGTACACAATTTTTTACCTCGAATTGGCAGATGACTGAGTTAAGTTGCATCATCTAATTAAATATATAGTTGCATTCTTTATTGCAGTCATAGTTGAAATTGCTGTTATGAATTTTATTCCTTTATTTTGAATGTATCACTAGTAACATAACAACTAAAACAGATTTATCTTGGAATATGAGCCAATTTAGATTGAGTAAACTTGTTAAATATGGGCACTAAGGTAAAGGACACATTTTAGCAAATACCCATGTTACTCGTAATGGTTTTGATTTGGTGCATTCGTATTATGGCGTTGGCAATGCTCAAGCGTCATGGTGACTGTGTGTTTTGTTTGTGTTGTTGTGTGATTCAAACAGAAGTGCAAACAGACCATTTCCAATGCAGGTTCAATTACCTTCAAATCGGGGATGTTATATTTTATTATCTTATTATGATTTAACACTCAAAGTTAATTAATTTTATTTGAAACCTATAAATCACTGTAATCTTATGTCAGTGCAATATCCGTTGGCGGGAGAGGGTGTTTTCGTTTTTTCCTCTTTCGACAGCAGTAATGGCAACTATTGAATAATGTCATTAGAACAAATGTTGACAGCAAAATTAAGGCTAATATGGGCAGTACCAAAAATTGAGGAAGTAATGCTTCCCAACCCTTCTCCCTGACCATCCTCTCGCCCTACACGTACTTTGAATTCCTTTTCGTTCCACAAACCTCTTTCTTATAATAACTTAAGCCAAATTTCAATAGACGTGGCTCATCTATTGTCACTCCTTCTAGTCAACAGCATCATTTTTGGTGGAGCTGAGTCCAATTCCAACACTGAAAACAACCTGAAGAAATAATGGAAGACATAAAAATGTTGCAATAGAGCTGACAAGTGCAAAAGCTCTGGCTTATACGAAGAAGAGAGAGAGTTGCCAATAGAGAGATCATAGAGATGGTGTAGGAGCAAAAGGCATCTCAGCAGCAAGTGCCAGCAAACACAATGCATCCTGCATTTGTCCTGTTTGTCGCACTAACTATTACGGAGAAAATCAAGAACAGAAATGGGTGCAATGTTGTGGCATATGTTCATCATGCTTCCATGAGGAATGTGTCGAGTTAGAGGGTGACTCCTTCTATTGTAATGAGTAGCGTATGATATAAGTGCAGGTCCTCACTAAATGTTGGTTTTCTTTAAGTTTGTAATAATTTAATAGTTTATCTGATTTCCACTATTTGATTATTTTTAATTTATAGATAAAAAACTTGGACGTTTATTTGTGATAAATTTGTTCAATAACACAAGTTTAAATTTACTTATCATTTTCCAAACATGTAATATGCGCAAAAAAGCAGTTCCGTTTGGAAAAGGTATATGTGTAGAGATGTTTGTTTCTCTTATGTTTTTCATAATGCAACCTGCTCATATTTCCGGCAATTGTGCCCAAACCACCTAAAATTTTAATCAAATATATGCAACTGTGAAATTTTTTTTGGAGCTTCTTTATGCATACAACAACGAGAGTTAGAGGTTTGTTCATATACCATTAGAAAGACAATACTCTAAAGTTTAAAATATCCTAATTTCGGAAAAATGGAAAGTGTTTTAGTGTACTATATTTTCATTTAAGTGTTTTGGTGCCATATTTTCCAAGTTTTCCCTATAGGATATTTTTTTTAGTTCACTAGTTTTTGTGTTGTATTTTAAATTTTCTTTTTACTTCTTTTTAAGTAATTATCATTTTGATTACTTCAAGCTGCAGCTTGCTTTTTCCTTCAAAGGTGAGAGTTAAAAATATCCAAAATAACTAAATAAAAGAAACTTTTTTTAAATCCTTCTTGTATGAGAATCTAACTTCACTAAACTGTAACACCAACTAATATAAGTATTAATTAATTAATTAAAAATAAAGTTATTTGTTGCAAGTTTTCTTGAAGAAAGCCTGAAAAGGGAAACAATTTTGTTAACAACACTTCTGAAAATTGGGCTGTACACAAAATAAAAATGATAATTGAAACTAAATCATTTGCATCTACATGTTCATTGGTTTACTACAATGAAATGCATTTGCTGTATACAATTGATACAAATTAATACATATGTATGTTTCGATGATTATTAAAAGAAGTTGCAAAACGAAAACTTTGTACTCAAGTTATTTTTCCCATAATGAAGAATTAATTATTTTCAATTGCTTAAAAAGTATATTAATTATTTTTGAAAAAATCCTTAAAAATTAATTTAATGATTTATTTTAAATGCACTAATTGATGGTTATTTTACGGAAACCTTGAAATTTTCAGAATTTATCCATATACTGTCAATGTGTATCCATTTATTATTTGCATCTTTTATTTTTCGATACAAAAAATATTTTAACTGAAACAAGCTTAAGGATTTTTTTGGAGAGAAGTCAACTAACTTAATATGAAACTTCTTTTAAAGATAGAATATGTAATCTTCTAAATTGGAATTTTTCAAAACACTCTTTTATTTTAGTAAATAACTAATCCATAAACATTTTCGTTCCAAATGTATAATTTTGTTTCTAATTTGCATATAAGTATCTTTCTATCTGCTCCTTTTCATTCTATGTTAGTGTGATTATAAATAATTAATTACAGCGGGTATAATAAAGATTTCAAATCACGTTTTGCTATCCCAGCTTTTTGTAAAACATTTATTTCTGTAGTTACGGGGCGATAATCTCCTCTATTTCTCGAGAGTATTAACCAAAGGAGATTTACGAAACTAAGCAACTGCATATGATACTATGTTTTGGTTTGGAATTTAAGTAGAAAACTCTAATTAACTCGTTTTTACTTAACCTCATTTACATTTGCTCTCATATGCAAATGGTAATACATTTAAAAATATCCTTCTATTTTTGTCCTTGAAAAGGAAGTTTTATATATTTTAAGCCAGATTATCGATCTGTAGGGCTTATTTTCCAAATGGACGATATGAATATAACAGAAAAGTAATTATCAGGGAGGACACTGAAGTTGTTTCTTTTATTTTTCTAAAAGCCTTTTGCTGCATATTTTACATATAAAAAAATCAAGACAGGCTAAGAGAAATATTTTGTTTATCTTCATTTAATGTGTATACGATTTTTTAAATAAACATTTTCAACAAAGTATTTTTGTTTGAACTTATAATATTTTTTCTGTATCATAATAATCTGTTATATTATAATTTAATTCACGCTATAATTTAGAACCTTTATTTAATTGTTTCAATAAATATTTATTCTTAATGATTAAAATTATTTACATGATATATATGTATGAACTCAATAAATGAAGGAATGTTGACTTTCTTTTGTGAAAGCGGTGCATTATTCATGACAACATAAAAGTATTTCAGAAAATGGGTTTCCAATTTAAAAATAATTTTCATGCTTCTTAATACGGCGTATTACATGTACCTATACATTCAAACTACATTTTAAAGAATTTTTTGGGTGTATATGCAGTAATGCAGTGAAATGTGCCCCTTTTTTGCGAAGAAACTTGAAATGTGCATGTACAATACTCTTTTCTTTTGACAGAAATAGTTCACATAAAAACAACAGGTCGCGGAATATCTCACTTCATCATAGTGCTTTTATGTGCATATAAGACGATACAACATTACATCCCATGGTTAATTTTAAAATAGAATCGGTACCGTATCAAGTTTTCCAAAAGATGTTTTCATTCATGCGCAGGAGAAGGATGGATGGATGAAAATGGTGTAAAATTGTGGATAAGAATGTTTGCCGGAAACTTCCAGGTGTTCTTAAGGAATCCAGAAAGTCTTTTAGTTTGGGAACATGTCATCTAACGGATAATACGAATACATTGCTGACAGAGCACAACGTAACATAGCTCTGACAGTTATTCCAGGCGGATGATCATTAATTCAGGCTTTTAATTTGTCATCAATAAACTGTTCAAATCAAATTTAAAATGACAGTGAAATATGTGAGTGATAGAAGGTTGAAAACATTTATAAAGAAGGCCAAATCATACGTAAAAATCTAATTTTTATATGTTAATCCTTTTTTTATATTCAAAGCTCTCATTTTTATACGCGGAGTATAAAGAGCACTTTTAACACAAAACATGATGTCGAAAGGTGGCGCGTTATAAATCGGGTATAAAAATGAGAGGTTCATAAATAAAGAAAAGTTGAGCCTATAAAAATTAAGTTTCTGCATATGCATTAATTCTCCTTTACGGTATGTTAAAATATTTGGTGTAATAACAATAACTTGTACGTTAAATGTTTCTTTATGATTAAGATTACTAGGAAATTAAAAGTTCAAATTTGTTAAAAATATAAAGCTTTTCAATTGATATTCTTAAGTGAGAAATACTTGAAAATAGAATAATACATATAAAACAATTTCTTTGATAGAAATCGGAAGAAAAAAAGCCTATTTTTAAAACTAAAAATATCGTAGAACTATAAATTCGCTTAGTTTTGGTGTATATATGTTGGTTCAAGTAATTAAAAAATTCCCTTGTGAATGGAAAAAATTTATAATAGGATTTCAGTTATTTTTGTAGGATATGTTTAACAAAAAATACATATGTAATATTGAAATTACAAAACCAGGGTTTCACTTCCATTACTTAAAAATTTATCATATTTTAACTGTAACAAAATATTTTAAGAAATCCTTATTAATCAGTTAATCTTTATATATATATTGTTACGAATTTTGTATAAAATAATGTAAATAATTTGTATTTGGATGTGCAATGCCTTTATATTACTCTATGCTATATTTATTTCATGATAAGAATGCAATATCGACAAGCAACGCCGTCCCTTACGTTATAATGGCGATTCAATGGGAACTTGGCGAAATATTGGCAATAAAGCCAAGTTGGCATCATTTTTGGCGACCAATTTGGCGCCGACATTGGCGAGTTCGGGACCCTCTGGATTCTTCTAGAAATTAGTAGAGAAATCCACTAATTTCACGATCTGTGTCACGAGCGCATCTTTCCAGAATTTTCGGCCTCTGCTATAAATAGAGAGAGACTCGCCACAACGGTCAGTCTGATTTCAACCAGCGAGTAGTGAGCATTGTTATGATTAGCGATCAGCTCGGCTGTGCTTGTGAAATAGTCATTTACATACGTGTATTTTAGACACTGCTTATGGTGTCTGAGGTGTGATGGTGAACTTTGCTGTTGAATCCTGTATTCGTAAGGATTGATTTACGCCAATAAATACATATCGCTCGCAAAGAACTGTCTTGTTGTTTACGTCTGATTTTGCATAAAATCCTCGAACACCGATCTACGTAAACAATTTGGTGTCAGAAGTTGGGATTTTATGCCAATAACAAGAGCGATGGATGAGCAACTGAAGGCTCTGTTGGAGGGCATTAATGCCTTGAAAAGTGGCCAAGAAGAGACTAGGAAAGGAATGGAAGATATGAAGAAAAGCCAAGAAGAGACTAGAAGGGGCCAACAAGAGATGCAGAAAAGTCAAGAGGAGACTAGAGAGAGAATGGAGAAAGGCCAACAAGAAATGCAGAAAGGTCTGGAAGATATGCAGAGAAGCCAAGAAGAGACAAAGAATGAGTTAAAGGAGAGAATGCAGAAATGTCAAGAAGACCTGAAGAGTTCTCTAGAAAAGAAAATTGACAGTGTTGAAGAGAAAATCAATAGTGTGGAAGAGAAAATAGCTGTAAAAATGGAAGAAAAGATCGCCGTAGTTGAAGAGAAGATAGAAAAGAAAGTAGAGGAAGTAGAGGAAGAAATAGAAAGAGTTAAAGAGCAAGTTGAAGGAAGAATTGAAGAAGTGGCTGGAAATTTTAGCCTTGTATCGCAGCGAGTAGAAGATCTTGAAAAGAAGTTTCTAGCGTGCGGGAATACTTCGAACGAAAGCAAATTTGTGCCTTTTGCTCCAGCAACTGTGTCTACTTCTCCACTGCCTCTGATTGCCTCTCCAATATCGGTGAAACTGTCCACCTATGACGGAAAAACTAACTGGGAGGTATACAAAACTCAATTTTCCATAATTTCAGAAGCTAATGGATGGACTGAAGGCGTCAAAGCATATCAGCTTGCAGCATCCCTTAGAAGAGAAGCCGCTGAAATACTGCTGACTCTTCCCGAAGCAGAGCTGCTAAATTTGAACTCCCTCTATAATGCTCTGGATCTTCGGTTCGGACAGAATTACTCCAAAGACTACGCTCGCCTGCGGTTGAAAACAAGAATCCAGAAAACCGGAGAAAGTTTGCAAGTGTATGTCTTCGAAATAAAAAGGCTCGCCAACGTAGCCTTCTCGGATTTCTCAGTAAATGTGCAAGAAATGATTTCTCTCCAGTATTTCGTCGACGGACTGGAAGATAAAGAAATCCAGAGGGCTGTAAGAATGGCCGATGTTCAAGATCTAAAATCTGCCCTGTTATATGCCCTGAAATTGGAGGCCGCCACTGAAGCCAGTCCCAGGGACCGCCATTGTATCCGAGAGGTTTGAATGAATGCAGATGCATCCTGTAAATCTCCACGGATGAAGGAGATAAAGAAATTGAAAGAAGAAATTCGAGATTTAATGGCCCAACGTCAGAAACAGAGGAGACGTAGCATCACATGCTGGGGGTGCGGTGGAGCAGGGCACTTCAGAAGTAGCTGCCCTCGAACACATCAGGAAGTTTGCAGCACCAAGTGCTGGGGGTGCGGTGGAGCAGGGCATCTAAGAAGTAACTGCCCTCGAGTAAATCAGGAATACTCTAACCGTGCAAGTGCAATCGAGCCTAAGAAAGTGTGTAGAAACCGAAAAGGATCAGCAAAGGGAAATGAAGACGTCCCTCTGAGAAAACCAGAGAATAGTAAATATTGCTCGAGAGTCGAAAATAAATTTGGCGCAATAGATCCAGTAGTCCGCCAAGTTACAACGCCATCAACATCGGAATTAGACCCGTGGGGTGACGAGAGCGTCCGAAAAGATCAACTGGCTGATCCTGAAATTAAACCAGTAATAGAATTCAAAGAGTCATCTGATGAAAAGCCCAGCTGGCAAGACATCGCCTCTTTCCATCCTACAACGAAGCGTTACTGGGCTCTTTGGGACTCTCTGCACCTGAGAAATGGTGTTTTATATCGAAAATGGGAGTCTGACGACGGAAAAGCATTCAGGTGGCAATTAATTCTCCCAAAGACAAGAATATTGACAGTCCTAAGCGAACTCCATGGCAGTCCAACTGGTGGTCATTTTGGTGTTATGAAGACCTTACAAAAAGTCCGAGAGCGCTTCTACTGGAACAATGTGCGGAGTGACGTTGAGAAGTGGTGTCGCACATGTGATCCCTGTGCTGCACGTAAAGGTCCAAGAAAACGCACCAGAGGACGACTCCAGCTGTATAATGTGGAAGCGCCTTTCGAACGAATAGCTTTCGACATCTTAGGACCACTTCCGAGATCATCAGACGGCAACAACAACATCCTGGTTGTCATGGACTACTTCACTAAGTGGCCTGAAGCCTATCCTATATCCGACCAAGAGGCCCCGACTGTTGCAGAGGTTCTAGTTCAACATTGGATCTCAAGATACGGAGTTCCTCTACAACTGCACTCCGATCAGGGAAGGAACTTCGATTCTGCAGTTTGCAAGAGACTGTGTGAGATACTCGGCATTGACAAAACCCGGACAACAGCTTTACATCCTCAGCCTGACGGCATGGTAGAGAGGTTCAATCGGACCATCTTGAACAGCCTCTCTCTCCTGGTATCCAGTAATCAACAGGACTGGGACCAGAAACTGCCTCTTTTCCTGCTTGCCTACCGGAGTGCCGTCCACGAGACCACTGGCTATTCCCCATCCCAGATGCTCTTCGGACGTGATCTTCTTTTGCCTGCAGATCTCTTGTTCAGCCGGCCACCAGATGCTCCCTTGGCGCCTGAGGAGTATGTCGAGAAACTCCAGGTACGGATGGAGGAAATGCATCATTTGTCTAGGGAAAGAATCGGCATGGCTTCAGAGAAGATGAAGACCCGATACGACGCAAGAGCAACCGGACACGACTTTCACGAAGGCGACAAAGTGTGGTTATGGGATCCGAAACGTCACAAAGGACTCTCTCCGAAGTTGCAGACCAACTGGGAAGGTCCTTACACAGTCCTAAAAAGACTGAATGACGTTGTGGTTCGGATACAGAAATCACCACACACAAAACCGAAGGTAATACATTATAATAGGCTAGCCCCTTACCTTGGCCAAGGAGAATAAGGTACCTAAGTTCAGACCATGGTCACAAATTATTTTGTAAATAATGTGATTTATTTAACTCTTTTCTAATTTCTTAGTTTTATTTTAGTGTTGTAATTTATGTTTGTATTTTGATATTATTTGCTTTTTGCTGTTGAGTATTTGTTACTTTATATTCGATTATTATGTGAATAGATTATGTCTGTAAATAGATGCCTCTTACTCAGGGATTGTACTTCCCGGGACGTGCAGTCTTTGAGGAGGGGGCAATGTTACGAATTTTGTATAAAATAATGTAAATAATTTGTATTTGGATGTGCAATGCCTTTATATTACTCTATGCTATATTTATTTCATGATAAGATTGTAATATTCACAAGCAACTCCGTCCCTTACGTTATAATGGCGATTCAATGGGAACTTGGCGAAATGTTGGCAACAGAGCCAAGTTGGCGTCATTTTTGGCGACCAATTTGGTGACTTTGGCGACCATGTTGGCGAGTTCGGGACCCTCTGTATTCTTCTAGAAATTAGTAGAGAAATCCACTAATTTCACGATCTGTGGCACGAGCGCATCTTTCCAGAATTTTCGGCCTCTGCTATAAATAGAGAGAGACTCGCCACAACGGTCAGTCTGATTTCAACCAGCGAGTAGTGAGCATTGTTATGATTAGCGATCAGCTTGGCTGTGCTTGTGAATAGTCATTTACATACGTGTATTTTAGACACTGCTTATGGTGTCTGAGTGCTGTTGAAGGTGTGAAATACTTCTTTTATTTATTCTATGAACATTGCTGTTGAATTCTGTATTTGTAAGGATTGATTTACGCCAATAAATACACATCGCTCGCAAAGAACTGTCTTGTTGTTTAAGTCTGATTTTGCATAAAATCCTCGAACCCCGATCTACGTAACAATATATACCTATAAAAAGTCTAAATGTATTACAGTTCTACATTATTTTCTTCAAAATTTAGAAAAGTACATTTAAAGTTTAGAAATAAGAATTATTTACTTAATATGATCACATAACAATGAAAAAAGAAAGCAAACAAGAGAAGGGTGGAAGAATTGTCTGTTACACAGAGTGATAAAACAAATATTCCACATTACACAAATATGTATACATTATGATAAAATAAAATTATACTTAATTTTACGCTATTTAAACAATAAAATTATTGTATTGCAAATGGTTGTGAAAAGGAATGTCTAACAAGCAATTTCAATAAATTTCATCACAATGGTTTGAAAAAATTAGGGTTTCCTGACGTAATTAAAGGAATATTACACTTCAAAATTTTAAATCTTTGGCTGTGTAATCATTAGTATATTTCGTTATTTGTACAGATGTAATGCCAAAATATGTAAAACAATTTACAATATTTTAGTTGAAATAATTGAAAACTTACTAAATAATTTATAATAATTTAAGACTTTAGTTAAATTTGGACTTTTCTTGATTTATAGGAAATTTTTAAAACATGTATTGCTAGACTTATGTCTGTATAAAATGTTTTAAACTGAATGTTCTTCTCAAGTGTAGCTTAAAGATATTATTTTAGCATTGGAAAACGAGTTACGTACTCAAATCAATAAATGATCAATCAGGAGATTAGAACGAGGTCATTTTCATAATATTTATCTTAGCACGCCTATGGTTCAAGATTTATCAAACTGAATCAGAAATTAAATCCTATATGTCAAAAATTATTCCTATATGAAAATTAGTATAAGTAAACACAACAAGAACGTAAAATCGAACTACACAAATGATTAAAATTGCTATTATGTTTGAAAAAATGTTTGTTTTGTAAAATAAAATGCTTTCATCTATGAAAATTGCATTTAAAAAAAAGTAGAATTTTACGGAAAGTACTGAACAAGTAGAGAATATAAGTACAAAACTGAATTTAAATGAAAAAATATTGAAATGTATAATATACTTAAATCTTCCTACGCAACTTCGGGTTCTAATTTTTGGTATCATTGTTAATAGAAAGTGAAGGAAATGCATTATTCTATATTTATTAGTATATTTAAAATGTTTGTGTTTAGGTTTTCTGCTACATATTTGGAATACATTGAAAAAAGATAATTTTATGTTTTTTGTTTGAATGAAAATTACTGAATTTCTGAAAAAAATTCAAAATAACTGATTCTAAGATAATGTGATATGTTGTCAACAAAGATCTCCAGCGTGTCATTTTCAAGCATACTTAAGTAAGTTTAAAAAGAAAGGAGATTACGAAAAAAATAGTCAAAGGTTTTATTTGTAAAGTTAAAGGGTAATATTAAAGTAATATGTTTATTTTAGTATATGATTCTGTGTCTTTATGGAAGCGCGTATGCTTGTGTTTATCAAAGAAGGTCATCAGTATTAATATTTATCAATTTTAAGAAAGGAAGGGTAAGAAAATTTGTAGAAATTCTTTCTTAGGAAATTTATAGTAAAATAATTATTATGTTTTGTTATAATTTCTATTGTTTTAAAATAAGAAAAAAAGTACAAGATTTTTTGAATTAATATTCTTTTAATTTGTTTTTATATAAAATTGTATACGATGTATAGTATTAATCCTTCTTTGCATGATGATGGAAATTTCCATCATAGTATTTAGTGAACAAAAATTCGTACTCAAAATCGCTGTACTGTAAATTGGATTTTGCTGGGAGCCTTTCATGACAATTGCTTAATAAGGAACGTAGATGTTAAGAAAAATCAAATTTCAGAATCACTATAGGTGATTTATACTCGTCATTTCATTGTTTGTTGTGGTTGGAAGAAACGTGCAAAATAGGGAATATTTTTATAACTAAAATGAGATTTGTTTTTGGTATTTAAAGCGATAATGAGTGGAAAAAAGATTTGTTTTGTTGATTTATGTTATTTTCAGTGCAATTTATATCGAATACCCGAAGTAATTTTCCCCAAATCATGTGACAGAAATAAATATAACTATGCAGTTCTATGATGAAAATGTATATTACTATATATTTATTTAATGTTGCTTTTTCTTAAAGAAATTTAGAAGAGGGTTCCATTGAAGATTACCTGGACCAGTTAGACGGCGGTAGGCTATCAAAAGATAGCCTTGATGACGAAAATCCTGATGACGAGTACCTCGTTGCAGATGAAATTAGAATAATAATAATTATTCTTGTTTTCTTAATTATCATCAGGAATAAACGGGATACAAAAATGTATTATTTTTTATTTATTTTCTACTGAACTTAACATGTAAATTTGCATGATGATGGATACTTCCATCATACTGTTTTTTAATTATTGTATTTTATATATATTTATACTAGGATTTTTAAAATTGTTTTCTCTAATTTAGAGCATTAATTATATTTCGTTAATTTATTTCTCAAAACAGCAAAAAAAAAATCATGCAAAGAAGGTTTAATATGTTTGTATATTAATATTAATATCTCGTAGAATAATTTTATCAAAGAAGTGAATACTTTATTTACAAATAAATGGGAATATTCTTATTACAAAAGCATATAATGTGTCTCTCCTGAATGTGTTGTGTTGTCGAAATAATAAATGAGACATATGACAACGAATAAGATTATTCCATTTATTCAACTTGAACATCTTATACAAAATTTAGTTATATGTTTGGATTGGTTTACCAAATTAAACTCTTGGGAATTGAGTGTTATAGGAAATATTTGACTTGCTATTCCTAAGCTGAAGTCTTCTAATCACTATAAATGAATCCACTTACTGAATCTCTACTGTGAGTTTACCAAGAATCCTTTATTGAGCTATTCACCACACAGCTTTCTCATTTAACTTCTTTTATTTTTATCAACTTCTTAACCATCAGTTATTTTTCTTTAACATCTTTAATAATATTCTATATACTTCTACTTATAAACTATATTCATTTGCACACATTACAACTTTTTCTTTTAGTAGATCAAAAAGTAACCCTAAAGCTTAGTTGAAGGAAATGCACATCAGGCACTGCTAAAACTCCATAAATACAACAAAAATAGTACATACAAAAATAAGTAATTTTGTTCGATTTAGAAACAAGTTTATTAAATCCTTGAAATTTTTAAACTGTTAAGTAATCAGGTTGATCAGGAAATTTTTAAGAATCAACGGAAAAATCGAATTTGAAAAGATAGGCAAAAAATGTTTAGTTAAAACTTTAACTACTGAAATGACATAAAAAATGGTTTTAATACAAACAAATTCCATTTTCAAATAGTAACTGCAATTGTTAAAACAAAATAATTTTTTGAATAAATCGTTGTTGAAGGCAAAGAAAAACCCTATTTATATATTTTTGATACATAATTTTTCGTGGATTTTTCGAACAACTAGAAATATATTTGGAAATATATTCCTGAATAGTAAAGTAAAATTTTATGTATTCTAATCCCATTTCCCCCAAAAAATACTTTTACACTACCACTCAGTGTCATGTAATATGTAAAAATCTATCACTTGAATTTAAATTTCAAAAATTCAGTAATTTCCAAAGACTTTTTTTAAAATCTGTTCAACACGTGCAGAATAGTATGTATGCTAAATGTAGTATTTGGCTCACACGAATGCATAATTTAAAACTTTGCTCTTTATAAAATGAGATAAGAAGGAATTGATTCTGGTATTTCCTTGTATAAAAATGTAAATTTACTGGGGGAGGGACATATATTAACATAATTTTAAATAAATTTATAAATGGCACATATTCTCTAGAATATCATAAATTAATGCAAAGAAATAATTAATTGAATCTACAAGTTGATGAAATAGTCGACATATCCATTTTTTAGATTCAGTTACAATTTTGATACACACACACATATAAAGTCAATGAAATTATCTCGAAAATTATTTCACATTTATCATTACTCAAATGAAATTACGAATTTATTCGAAAAAAAAGATTAAGAATTATTTACATTGAAGTGAAAAACTCATCTATGCTCTCTTACAAGTCATATTGAGTTTTTTTATGGCAGGACAACCTAAATGTAGCCCTAAAAAATCACATAATTTTAATTCTAGTTTTGTGCAACCAAGTTTAAGATATCTATTTTAAGTGACTATTAACGAGTAAAACTCATAAAATTATATTCACACGAAATGTCATTAGTCAAAAAGATGACAATATATATAGGCAAGATAATTAATTGGAAATACATTTCGATGACATCGAAAATTGATATTAAACCTTCCTTAATGGCTTGCATTTACTTGTAAAGGTTATTTACTACTGCCAGGCATGTGAATGATCTTTCCTCTTTCCTATTAAGTTTTCTGAGTTTGATAAACACACGAATGACGTGTCTTAGGAATTTTCCATCTCTATTTTCGACACTCTTTCTTGTTTATCAATATTGATCTTTTCTCCTTTCTTTATTTACACACAGCTAGACCTACATATATAGATCCGGAGCAATTATTTATGAAATAATCCGAGATACTAATAAATCGAGACTCGGGTGGAATATAACCCTTTTCCGATCAGTGAACCATTGAAATGATAATTAGTGCCTTGAAAATTTGAAAAGTTTGATTAATGTAAGCAGTCTTTTTTTAAAATTAATAAAACTTTTAGAAATTATGAAAATTTTAAAAATGTATTGATAAAAATTAAGAAATATTTTTTTACAGTGAAATTTGATTTATTGAAATAATTTTCTGTTCGTTGATGGTATAAAAACAATTAATTTTTCACTTAGAATACCTTACATATAGTAACTTTTTTGAGTTGTTTGATTCGGTATTAATTTCAGGTCCCAGGAACTTTGTTGTTGATCGAGAAAAGATCTTTTTTCATCGAGTGCCTTGTAGGCAGATAGGTCATTACTTAGGTCGTTAAATTGGGTCTTGTACGTATTAATTAGGTAATGTGAGAAGTGAATAAATTATTTGCCCTCTTTACAGATCGACGTAGATAATCTGCGTATTATTAGCTATTTTTATGTACGTTGCCATGTTTTTCACTATGTAACTTAACAGTTCTATAAAAGTTTTATAAGCTAAGTGACATTTAATTAAAGTTAAAATCTGAAGCAACACGAGAGCTATTAATAATGGACATTGTATTTTTTAACCATGGTCAGGGGCAAGATCGCTCTTTGAGCATAAGGATTCTGAGTCTTGACAGATTTAATGTGCATTAGCTCTTTTAATCGGTGGGTCTTCAATGGCACTAGAACTTTAACCAACTACTCGATAAGAGTAATGTCGGTCACAAGGTCGATGTCATGACCACTCGGTTACCGTGGCTCTTTAGATATATGGAAGTAGTGTAACTAGAATTGAAATTTATTTTTCACTTATCTTTGAAATAAGAGTGCAACTTAGCGAAAAATACTCATGTCCAAAATTAAGAACAAAAACATGTTTCACCATAATTTTAAAATGCCTAAAAAAACTGACAGAATTTATATTTGATATATTTTGAAGAACGTGTAGTACAATATTAATCTTCAGCTTAGGAAAAGATGTGGTTTAGCGTTAGTTTATGTAGAATTACTGGACTGAGACCGTTCGAACATATGAGAATTTTACATTAAAACAAATATGTTTTTGAATATTGCATCTCAAACCAGTTTTGTGAATATTGCATAAAAACAAAAAGGTTAGTCTGTTTGCAGTGTGATAAGGACTTCTCATAATTGTTTATATGATTTCTTGAGATGGAGATCCATTGACAGGTTGACCAGAGTCAAGCGAAGGTGGCTCGATGGGTACAATTGGCCTGGAAGTAGTCTCCCTGTTAGGAAATCAATTCGAAACAAGTGGTACTGTCACCAGGAAGATTGACCATGGTCGACAGAGAGCATTGACATCTGCACAAGACCACTACTTGGCATTAAACACACGACAACATAGGCTGACAACGGCTCCTCAGCCTTCTCGTGACCTTGTTGCTGTGTCTGGAAGAAGAATTTCCAGGCAAATAGTCTACAACCGTCTTGCAGAGATTGGACTTTATATCTGGCGTCCAGTCTCGTGCGTTCTTTTGACTGAATCCAGCAGGAAAGAACGGATATTGTGAAGCTGAACTCATCAGTCGTGGACAACACAATAATGGAAGCTTGTTCTTTTCAGTGATGAGACGAAGTGTACCAGACAAGTGATTCTTGTCGAGTTTTCATCTGGAGAGAAATTGGAGCTCGCTGTCATCCTTCTACTTAAAAAAAATAGACATATTTCTTTGCAATGGGAATTTTGTGTGCTGACGTGATGGTAGGCATTCGTACACCACTGTAGGTTTTCGATGCGGGTACTGTCAACTCATAGAGCTATAAAGATGAGACCCTGGAAGCCTATGAGAAGGTTTTCTGGGTGCTATGGGCCCAGATTACATTTTTATGGACGATAATGCGCGGCCACACAGAACTCACATTGTTGATGCATTTCATGTAGGAGCTGATATTCGCAGTGGGGATTTACCCCGAGATCTCCAGATCAAAATTCTGTTAAATATGTTTGGGATAATACAGGAAAAGCCATTTCTCAGCATAGTTCTCCTCTCAGGACCCTCCCCCAGGGAATATATAAGTCCAGCTTTTGGAAGAATGGGCTTTATTGACACTGATACTATTTTTTATTGACACCCTCATAAACAATATAGCAACTCATTGTAAGGCTTATATAGCGGTTGGTAGTCACACTCCAGAAAAGACTGTATTTTCCCAAGTTAAATGCTTTATCTCTAATTCATGATTTTACATTTTTTGATAAAACCTTTATTTTAATTTCAAATTAAATCCTTTCTGTATTGTTATGTTGCTATATTCTTTCTCACATTGTAACATGCCTCTGTGCTAAATTTCGTGCAACACACTGAATAGTTCATCAGTTTTCACAGGTTTTACAGTTGTGACTTAATTTTGGACGTGAGTGTAAATATGAACCAACATTAAAACTGTGCATATTTCATAAGAATATATTTTATTAAAGCAATATTCATTGATATGCCAAATGTGTTCCATTCTATCCCGTCTTATTTTTTTTTCCAAAGCAGGGAACAAAACAAAACAAAAAATCTGATTTTGTTAAATAGATAAAAAGGGAGAAAGACCTTTTTCGAATCTCTTATTTTTACCAAGTATAAACTGTAACTTATTTTGAAGAGGGCACATGTGAAAAATATTTTAGCGTTATCCGATTAGATTGACAAAAGAAACACACCATTATTTAGAACTTTTCTCTTAAGATAAACAAATCCAATGCTGGAAAACTATGAAAGTGGTTATCTAAGCTATGTGACCATTATTCATTGTTTTGTCGTAGGAGTAGGAAAGATCTTTGATTGATGTCACTAAACAGATCACAAAGCACTTGGTAAATTGTTTTTCACTTTGATAAGGTTCTCACATAATTCTTTTGAAAGATTTTATTTTATTTGTGAAAAAAAAAAAACTTTTTAGTTTTGATCTAAAGCATAGCATTTATGTAAGTTTTTTTTAATACAATGTTTACTAGTTGAAAAAGAACCTTTTTATTTAAAAGTTTAAGCAATTTTTAATATAACTCTCGCTCCGTTAACTGTCCGTTCCGCTTTTGAGAAACTTTATCCATCAGTATTAGCTTCTGCTCAAAACACTTTTAAATTTTTGTAACTTATTTAATGGCTTATTGTTTTTAATACTTATCTTTTTTAATCCTTCTTTAATGATAAAATGGTTTGTATAGTATGTAGGAGTTTACAGTATAAGAGCTGAGAGATCTTTTATGCGATAAGTCTTTACTTTAAACATTGAATGCATACTAATAATTGCACATAAATTAAAATAACCAAATATAACAATGAATAGTGTTTTCATTAAAATTTTTTCGCCTTGTTTTAGTTAATTTTGAAATAAAATATAAAACCTTTTAATTTGCAAAAATTATATACTTATTTAATTAGTATTCATTCAGTAATCATAATCATTCAATTTTATTCATACATATGTAATTATTGAGTGAAATGTATTAATTTTTCTTATACATTTATTTATAAAAGTAAAAGAAAAGTTTAGAGTGTAAAATTTTAAATATATATTTCCACTGATATTTCAAAACTTGCTAAAATTAATTCAAGAGAGCTTTGTTGTGAAAGTGCTTAAAAGTATCATTTAAAAAAATGATTAAAAATTAATGATATCCGCTCTTTATTATGATTTATACTTAGCATGTTGAACAAAAAAGAATGTAGCAAGCTGCTATCTGTGGAAGGTTTAATATGGGAGCCTTATCACTCGTTACAAGAAAGCAACTCTCACAGTCAACTACCCAGCTGCTTACGGGCTTATTTATGAGATCATTGCGCAGTAAATCCTTCTCTATCAAGATACTTCTTAGCTCTGGGAAAAAGCTAGTCACCGAGCTTTATAAATTGTCCTTTCAAGAACATCTCAGACATGCTCTATGGAAGCAGTTATTAAACTGTGGTCCGTGAGCCCCTGGGTGTCCCCAGCGCCTTTCTAGGGGGTCCACGAAGGTCTCTTAGTTAATGGTAAATTAACCCTTTTTTACAGACTTAGAAAAACCTCGTGGAAAAATTGAAAGGTGTGCCATCCTAGAGTAGATCTCTAAATTGTCCTTTCTTATCAGTAATGGAACATTTTATGCAAATTTCCACAGATGGAACGTTCAAATTATTTAAAAATTACAAACTTTTGGGAGCAGTTACAGGAAAATTTTTCCATTTGTCCTCGAAAGATCTGAAAGTTTTTAGTAGTCTTTTCGAAATACTTATTTATGTGAATGAACATCTTCAAAACTCTTTGTACAGAAACAGACTGGAAAGTGCAGAATGGGCATTAATACTACAGATTTTAGATATTACATCGGATATATGACATCAATTGTAAAAGAAATACAGTTCCATCTTTCTCATTAAAAATTTAATTAATATACTTAAGTATATTATTTATTTGAAACTTGTTTAAAGTATACATATATATCTATAATTGTTCACTGTTCCCTTTAAGGAAAAAAAAGAAGGGTTTATATATATATATATATATAAATGTCTGTATATAAGTAGCAGAGGCAGTTTAAAGAGTATTGAAGATCCTTTAGTTCCCTCATCCATTGTTAGATGTCAGGAAGGGGGCTCAGACTTTTACGGGGCCGTGATGTCAGGTTGATATATAAAGGGAGCCGCGGTAATTGAAAGCTTACGAACCCCTGTTCGATGGAATTCAGCTCTGGAAATTTGACAGGTCTCTATATTCTCTGATTATCCTCAGTCGCAAGGCTAGTTGAGTTAGGTGTGGGCAAACATTATCTTTCATAAAAAAGAACTGGGTACCAACTACTCCTGAAATCACTCGCAGGGCTCTAAATACTCATAAACCTCAGAGTAGTGAAGGTTCTTCCCTGAAAAAAAGACGTGCTGTTCTCTGCACCGATCTAACAATAGGGGAGAAAAAAACAACAAAAGTACCATCACTTTCAAAATGGTTGACTTCCACGAGGGTGGTGTCTCTCTCTATGGGTAAACACATGGATAAATAGTGATGAGGTTGAATCTCGAGTCATCAGTGAAGTGAACCCAGGTCAACTGCTTCTGCATCCATGCATGCTGTCTTGACGCATATGTGTTAATGATGCTGTCTGTTCCGTGTCAAGTGGACTTTCCTGTGATCTGGAATGAATGAGATGCAGACAATTAGACAACTAGCATAAAATCTGTCTCACTAAGCTTTAAACACTACTCAGAAAAATTGTGTTACTAAAAGTGGCTCTGAGCTCATTTTTGAGTTGAATAGTTGTCACATCTCTATTGCGCCTAGCTGTTAAAGTTAAGTAGAGATCATCTTTGCTTATGGTAGAGCCCTGTAGCTGATCTCATGGATATTGTTCCTGGCTCCATAATCTGAAAACATCATTTCGAAACACATTGAGCCATCTTGCCACCTACGCATAAGAATAGCCTGCCTCCAGTACCCTCTCTACTCTCGCTCGTAATCTGTTATCAAGTAATTGACTACGTGCCATTATTTGAAAAAGTTTCACAGATGACCGTACTTTTTCAAAAATGGGAGCAAAACTAAAAACGCAAAAGAAAGTTTAAAGTACCTGTTTTATTAGTTCTGGTAATTCATATAAAGTTTGGAAAAAGACCGAGTTTAACTGAATTATTAATTATTTTTTGTGTGTTTTCTATTAGTCATAAAAGAGATTAAGTAGCTATTGATAAATCCACTAAAATTTGTTTGCAAAATTTTTTTTACAGTATATATCTAGAAAATGCATGAACTAGTAGCATGATCTAACATATTTCACAAAAACATCACAGACAGCATTTCCCCCATAAATGGATTATAATGACAGCCAACTTATTTTCAATATTTTTAGTGACTTCTTTAAAAACTATTTTTAAATACTTTAGCTTAACCTCTGAAATAGATTATTTAAGTCTACAGTTATTTTAAAAAATCCTTTAAATCAAATAGTCATGTTTTTTGTAGGATGAAAAGATTTAAATTTATTAAAAAATAATTTTTTTGTAGAGTTTAGTATTAATTTCATAAATTTTTAATTACTTTATCTTTTATTCACAATTGTAAATAACTCGCGGTCACTCGCGCGGGGTGTTGTGTACACCCCAGTGACAAGAAAAGTTTCCTAGAATTCCAAAAAGAATGCGCAGAAACACGATTTTTTTATAGCTGCACATTTTAGGTCATTGAACCTTCAGGCCTGATTTAGTCGCTCTCACTCGGACGATTGGGACGTAACGACCTTTAAAAGTTTATCTGGGTTGCTGAGAGCTCCTCGCGAGTGATAGAGCTATATTTTCGTACTCGAAGCATCTAAGAAATAGGGTAAGTTTTACTCTTTCGTTAATATATATTTTGCAAATATATTAATACGAATGCATATTTTATTTAAAATTTCAATAATTCTAGTATAAAAATAATATAAAACTTTAAAAAAAATTGTAAAATATAATTTTTTGTTAAAATTTTTTAAAACACTTTTCAGAAATTACGGCAAAAATTCCATGGGAGAGGGAGCAACAGCGACTCTATCATCTATTAGATACTGTATCGACAGATTCTGAGGATGAACTAAGTGATTTCGAAGATTGTGCAATTTCAGAAGAGCACCATGTTGAGCAATCTGTTCATCCCATGGATACGGCACAAGATTTGAAAGAAACTTCTCAGTAAAAAACAACAAATAAATTGACGGAAACAAATAATGGGGAAAAAACACAAAATAAGCTTTACTGACACAGAAGATAGTAAAAAGAGCATTAATTCACTAAAAGAGGGGCTCTGCGCTGTTTGTCCACGGGTAAAAGATGTAAAAACCAATTCATTTTGCCTTCGATGTAAGAAAAATATGTGCTTCAACCATATGAATACAGTCTGCTGTGAATTTTTGGAAAATTATTAAAATATTTGTTTTCTACTTTCTACTATCCTTAACATTAATTACAAAGTACGTTTATTACTGGTATATACGTTTTACTTGTGGTTTATGTATAAAATATAAAATTATATGTGTTTTAAAATGAAAAGTTTGCAGGTTTAGTTTAAATTAATGCTAGTCTTATTTGTATGCAATAAATTTAATAATTTCATTTGCATAATACAAAAAACATCCTGACTTTATAAATATGTATCATAATTGACTTAATTTTTTTCATACTTAAATGCAAGTGTTAAAAGTTTGGGGTGTTCGCTACACCCCGCGAGTAACGGCGGTAGCAAAAACAGGCGCGAGTGACCGCGGGATAATAAAAGTGTATAAAGGTATAAATTTTACGTAATTGCGACAATCTTCAGTTCAATGCTTATTTAAACTTATTTTAAGGAACGGTTTTTGATATTTCTTTTAATAAGTACTATGTTCTGGATTATTAAGTATCTTATTCAAACCAATTTTTTTCAGTTAGTTCTTAACTTCACGAAGAAAAGATTAATCATGATGAAATTATCCAATTTTCTCATAGATGAAATATCATTAAAAAAAAAAAAAAATGAAACTAGATGGGATTTAGTTTATTATTTAGTGCGTAACATTTCAGTCTGATAATGGAGTTCTTTTGATTAATAGCTTTCTAATGCAATTTGAATTCATTTTAAAGGCATTACAAACCTCTATTACGCGTCAAGATGAATCATTTAACTTTTTCTAAATTCTTATTTTCCTCTGTCAATTCGTTAAATTACTTTACTTAATTCTTTGAGGATTTCTTAACAAGAAAGAAAGTTATTTAGTTAAAAAAATATTTTTATCTAAAAATTGTTGGATCATTTCTTTGTTAATCCATTAAAAATATGATATCGAGGTTTAAAGTTTTATATTGTATCTTTGCATTTTATATAGTTTATATACATGACGTGTTTGTTGATGTATGGGCAAAGAATAAAAGCTTTATTATTAATAATTTTATTTAAATTGAATTAATATAAATTTTTCCTTTTATTACAAGCATGTTAACATTATAGTTTTGGTAGAAGATAGCTCTGTTAGATCGTTAAATTAACAAAGATTTATATCTCCAGTTTTAAATTAATATTTCAGAATTACAGACACTATATTTCATGATAAATAAGGTGAGTAACTAGTCAAAATTTTCTTTAAAATTTAAAATTTTCCAAATTGAAAACTTATTTCTGTAGTGACACTTATCAATGAGTCAAAGAATTGTAGAAAGAATGGCTTTTTTTTTTTACTTTTAAAAATATCTTTTGAAATATTATTTTTCTTTTGAATTTTTCAACTTTAATCTCAGGAATACTTTTTTCAATCGTACTTTTCCTTTTATAAAAGACAAATTGAAGGAGTTTTAACTTTGTCCCTTCTTTAACTCCTCCTGCACAGAGAAAAAGAAATGAAAGTTTCATATCATGCGCGCTTTTTTTTTAATGAATTTCTTTTCATCCTTGCAATTATCTCTTATTAGTTTTTCATTTTTCTAGATTTGAATATTGGTTTCACTATACAGTTGTTGAACACTTAAAAATTTTCGAATTAAAACTTTAATTATTACATTTCTTAAACACAGCCGTTAAGGAATTTTTTTTTTTACAAATAAATTCAATTGGAACCACGTTAAGCAAATAATTAAATAAATGAGTCTTATAAAGAGAAAAAAATTATTCGTTTTACTAAGAGAACAATCATTTTAGTGACATGATATAAATAAATATAGATCTAGTTATCTTCCGGTAACTAGCTGTTGGTGACTGAAGGGAGGAAAGCACAAGGTGATCTTGGGTGCAGTGTATTCGAACGGGTCATCTTCAGGTCTGAGTGAATGAGTGAATATTAACGTCGCACTGTTCAGCTATACACGAGGGCTTCTGGCGACGGACCTCGTAATTTTGAACGAGTAAGTCAAGTAACGAGGACGACACCTGAGCGGACTCCTAACTACCACACTACACCAACGGGAGGACGTTTGATCTCTCGAAAAATTTATCGTTTATCGCTTCCCTACACGGCGGGTCTTTAATGGTACTGGGCTGGAACTCCTGACATGCCAGCCATGATCCAATACCTTGGCCACTAGGCTACCGCGGCCCCATCTTCAAGTCCAAATTGCATGCCTTAGACGACTGAGAGAAACGGAATTCCTCTTCGGGACAGTCGTTAAGGGCTTTTATTCTTGTCATTTGTTGTTTGCGACTTACCAAAGGAGGTGCCACTGCATACCCCATTTCCAGAGAAGAATTTTTTTTTCTTTTCTGTTTTGACTTTTTGAACAGTATTGAGAGAAGGTTGTTTTTCCATGCAAGTACAGAAATTGTAAAACACCTCTAGTAGGTTTGAGTATCGTTGGAACTTTTTCTGTTGAAATTGCGGGCAATCTCTTGTTGAGATGGCTGGTCTAGTTGATACTTGCGCCGTTGTCGTTTTTGATTACTAGTCGAGATTTTATTGAGAATGTCTTATCTAGACTCTCTATGGAATGAATGCATAATCAACCAGTATTGTTAGGATGTGCTGCCACCTAGTGTTCATATCCTGGGTCACCACTTCGACCACAAGCTGCTGGTGATGAAGGGGAGAAAGGCCCATAGGGACCTTTAGTACTGCTTGGGTGCAAAGTTATTTGAACTGGCCACTTTCAGGTGCAAAGTACACACCCTAGACGACTGAGACGAAAGGAATGCCTAATCGGGCCAGTCGTTAAAGGCTTTTATTCTTGTCTTTTGTTGTTTACGAGTTGCGAAAGGAGGCGAGCTGCAATCTTTTATCATTTATTATCCTTCGAACTATTTATGCACTTCAACGATAACGAGAAAAATTTACTTAAATGCGAAATGGTATGAGTTTAACTTACAATGAGCGTATAAGTTCCCATTGATAAATGTAGATTATATTAAATTCTTATGTTTCGTCTTAAGTAATTGTTTTTTTTGTTATAAGTTTGGAAGGACTTGTTGATTAATATATATATATATATCCTTCAACTCATCTCAGTACTACATGATGATTAAATTTTATTTTTTGCATATATTGTTTGCTTCGTGTATTACTGTGATTCAAAACAGAATCAGATTTCTAAATTTGATAATGTTTTCATTCTTTAATTATTTGATAATTAGGGACAAATAATATTTATATTTAAAGCAGCAATCAGAAAGATGAAAACATTAAAGAAAGAATTATAATAATAATTAATCGATAATTGCGGCATTATATACATTTTTCTGACCTACGTTTATTATATTGTCTTACTGCATAGATTTGCAAATGAAATTTATAGTTTATTTAAATCAGGCGCATAAAAATTATATTTGGTTATTGTAACATTCTTAAGGTAGCTTTAAAAAGATCTCATATAGAGAACAATTTCATTTTACCAATGTAATAATAAATTATAATGCTATTAAAGTTTTATAAATTTATATATTAATTAATTAGAATTGATTATAAATTTATGCACTTGTAAATTGCTAGCTCAAATTTAAAAAAAGTCGAATTTTTAATAAATTTTACATTTTATAAATAAAACAGCCAGATTACAAAAATACAGGATAATTAGTAAAATATTATATAATTCTATTTATATATCATCCCTTCTATTCTTTCAAACGATTATATTATTTTCTGAAGAACTCTAATTAAATATTCAGAGCATTCT
Source organism: Trichonephila clavata (assembly GCA_019973975.1). Classification (NCBI taxonomy): domain Eukaryota; kingdom Metazoa; phylum Arthropoda; class Arachnida; order Araneae; family Nephilidae; genus Trichonephila; species Trichonephila clavata. The sequence continues at coordinate 27,409 of BMAO01023377.1, read as the reverse complement.
TCATGCAATTTTTTTAAAAATTAAGGAGAAGTAAATATTGAGGTTTGGTTTGATAGCATTTTCTAGATTCCGTTCCTTGCTTTCTCTTGATAAAGTTTCGACAGTATTTTTAAATATGGAAATAGGAACAATTTTTGATATATTTAAAATTACTTTAAATTAATTTTTAGTCAGTTTTAGCGACAGTATTATGTTAATGCATTTATAAAGCTGAAATATCTTAGTTGAGAAGACATTTCATAAGTATTTTTTTAGATAAGTTTTGAGTATGTGTTGCATATAAGTCATATTCTTTCAACTAAGCCAAAAGAATTTATTGAGAAATTCGTCTTATTTAACTACTAAACCAAGTGTTCAGTTTTTATTAAGCATTTAATGCAAAATAAAACGCAACAATTGAGAATTTGTTTTTCTCCAATAACGATTTAATGCTTATTTATTTTCCAGATTCACGTTGAATATATTGATTTTATGGTAATAATATTTAAAATGAATTTATATATAGAAATCACTTACAGATAACTAACATGCTTGAAGTGTTACTTAATGACAATATGATTTGAAAAATAATTGGCTTTTTAAGTACTTTAAATTCAGATAATTTCATCATTAAATTAATGTTTATAAATTAATTTTAAAATATGTATGCTACATATAAATAGTTTAAAGCGCTTTTGATGATATTCAAACTTGAATTCAAAATAATCCCTCAGTAGAACCTTTCACCCTTTCACTGTTTGTTTTAAATTAAATTGTTATTTGATTATATTTAAGAATTGCTATAAATAATCTCTTCAGATTTAGAAAAAAATCAATTAAGAAAGTATTCTCAAAATTTTCAATCATTTCCTTCAAAGTATTGCATGTTATTTAGCATCATATACACATTTTTAGAGACAAAGCTTTATACACTGTAACATTAATAACACTGTTGCTTAAGAATAAGAACTTTTTTTCCATTGAGGAAACTTTCGATTATCCTTTCAGAAAGTGGATGGACCTGCCCTTTTACAGCATCAGGTGTTTGTTCGGGCGCACTTCAACACTTTACTTAGCTACTCTTGGGATCAAATTTTTCACTTTTTTTGAAACCTAAGAAATGCTGGTTCAAAACATAGGAAAGCGCTAAGGAAATAAGAGCATCTCAAAGACAAATAAGGCTTTGATGGCATAGTGCCAGAGAATTCAGAATAGGATACTGCAGAATTCTTCAAGGCCCTCTGTATCGACCAAGACAAGTGGTCGCCTTTGAAGGTTCGGGACCTTTCGAAAGTCATTTAAAAGAAAAAAAGTGGTGTCGAACTGTGATTTGACCTTCCTTCGGAAAAGTCATTTATCTTCATTTCAATAAATGGAGACAAAAAAACCATGGGGAAAAAGGATTTTTATTTGCAACACATCATTTATAGTCTACTTACAACGACATCATTTTGAAATATAACTTAAAATTTAATAAAATTTAACTGTGCGTTAAGAAACAACAAAAGCACCAAGACAAATGTATATATTGCACATTATGTAAGACTTATTTTAGTTAAGACAAATATATTAGGAAGATTTTAATCTCTCTTTAATCTCTAATCTTAATTTTAAATAAATAGTTAAATAACTTTAAAAATTAAATCACTTTAATTAATATCAATTTATCACAATTTAATTTTTCAGCAGTAATTGAAATTCAATGAATTACGATTTAAATGATTGATTAAAAGAGCGTAGCATAATATTTGACCTTCAAACAAAATTTCGCACTATCATGAATATTTTTTAAATTTTCTATCTATATTAAACTCACATATTGTATTGAAATTCAGTAAAATGGCTTATTTTTTGAAAAAAAGTTACAATTAAGGGACTTTTTCACATCAAATATTACATGTTTTTACGTACTTTTTCCTTCCATCATAAATCAATAATCTGTTGATCATTTTAATGTGAATTTTTTAACGTTTGTGTTACACAGTATAAGTTTAAAAGATCCAGCTCATTTCAACGAAACATCGGGATCTTCTACCAAGCTGAGTGCAATAAAATGATGATTTATAACTTCCATTTCCCATTAGGGTCCCGTAGAACCAGGTGAAATGTACCAATACCTTTTAAAGGGATTAATGAGTAGTATGAGCAGGATGTCACTATTTTTCTGAATGGACGATCAATTGAATTAAGAAAAGAACATTGCAAGATAATTCGACATTTGAGTAGGAGCCCGTGATCCTGCTATTCGACGATGTTGTTAAGAATGTCTGAACCACAGTTGTTCATTGCATAAAGAAGTTAGTGATTGACCGAGAGTGAAGAAAGAGCGAGCGAGAGAATGATCATCCAATCGTAGCTCACAGACCTTGAAACATCCTTGTCGACGATCATATGTGTAATCGGAATACCAGTGACTGCAATGTCAATCAATAGGGAACCCAATGAACGGATGCTTAGGCCAAGGAAGCCGTTTCCCAGATCTCCCCTCACTGTGAGTAAACAAGCGCGTTTGCAATGTTGACAAGCGTATTTGGTCTATAATCTCATGGACCAGAAAATATATATTTTAAACGATGAACAGAGCTCCGATCATCAATAAAGATGATTTTGGAGGTGTCGAGAGAATCGGTGCGATATTCATTAAAGTGTCATCCTCCACACAGTGGATAACCAGGAGCTACGGCATTGGGTGCTATTTCATTTGTGAGCTGAACTTGTTTTGTTGGCATGCATGACAATATTACAGAATGGCGGTATATGGACAAGTCTTTGCAGTCGTAATGCTGCCCTTCCGTTTATGGTCCTCTAGGATTACATATGAATAGAATAATGCTGGATCAAAGACAGTCCGTCTACTTTATGTTCTTATGTTGTTTACCTTCTTGATTCTTTGAAACTTCCCTGGCCAATGCAATCATTAGATATCTCTTCTATGAGACACATTTAAGTTCAGATAAAAATCGTCTTCAGTGGTTATGGGATCGTGTTGATTCAAACGCAAAATAGCAGGAAATTATTTAGAAGGACATCTGCCAACTCTAAGAATCAATGATCCTCCGGATTACCAACAGATTGAATTAGGACCGAAGCATGCTTTTTCCTCCTGTAGATGTATTTCCTAAATAAAATATTCATCTTTGATAACACTGTTGGTATTTATATTTCAATACATGTCCATCCCATGTATCGATTTTCGGTTCATTGCGATACCTCTTTTTTGATGCGTTGCTTTTTATTTTTTAGAGTCAATACGAATATGTACCAACATTATGTAAATGTATGTAGTTAATTTTAGTTATAAATGATTCAATTGTGACTATTTTTTGTTTTTACATTAATCTAAATTCTAATTTTCTTATATATGCTTTTTTAAAAAATTTTTTCTTTATTGAACAGTTGAATTTCCTATTATCTTGCAAATTAAGAAATATTTATTATTTTTTTATTATTGTATTCGTGTGATGATAGTGTATATTTATATCTTTCAACTTTTTAATTCCAGTTTTGTATTTTTCTAGTTTTAAATACAATTCAATTATATATTTTCGATTTTATCCTGATTATCATTTTCCATTTTTGTACCTTTCACTTATGATTATTTTCTAATATCTTGAAGTATATTTTATTTATAATTGCATATAATATTCAGAGTAATAAATAACACTGCGTTGTACGAGCCATTCCCAATAATTTAGACGTAAGTATTATTCGGGTAATCATTTTTCATTAACTTGGCTGTTTTTGGCTATTAATTATTAGTGTTAAGTTCAGAATTTATTCCTGGTTATTTAAGTTATGTGAATTTTTTGTTATTTGTTATAATTATTATAACAATGTATACAAATGCGAGGACAAAATCACGAATACTAGAAATATGGAAGAATTTTTGCCAAAAAAACGAGAGTAGTATCCAACTTAATTCTCGTAACATTAATAGATTTTTAATACAGTAATTTTTTGGAATATCTATTACTGAATGAATTATAACTATTTCTGTAAAACAACAATACGAACAATGAGCAATTCTTTTTGTTATTAATTTCATGAAAATTGATCAAACATTTTTAAAATAGTAAATTTAGATATAAAAGTCTGGAGACCATAGATTTAAAACACGTATTACAATAAATTAAGATCAAATGAATGAAAATTTTAAATTTACTTTCTGTAGAACTTTTAATTGCATTTTACATCAAAACATTCAAACTCTGCAAATTTAAATATATTGAACAAGCTTCTAATAGCATTGTATTCGAATTAATCAAAGATATGAATAATTTCTAAAATTTTTAATAGCATTAAAAAAGTTCAAATAAAATAGAAATTAGACATTTTATCTACATAGTATCGAAAATATAGAATTTACAATTATTAAAATTGTTCCTTGTGCAAATAAAAGGTTATGTAAAACTACTTTATTAAATTTTACAATACTGTTTATCCTTATGGACTGAAAGTAATTCATTACAAAAGAAAAACATTTTACAAAACAAATTAAACAAAAAAATAGTTTTAAGGTATTGTAATACAACAAATGATACTATATGTATTATAAGGATAACTAGAAGGGCAGATTTAAAAGAAATTGCAGAAACAATTTCATTAAAGTATTTTATAATTGTCTCAATAGAAAGAAAATGTATATATATTACAGATTAATTATTAAATAAATATATCTTTACATAATGTCTTCACATAATATTTTAAATATTTTTAAAATTATTTGAAACATATGAAGGTATAAATAATAACTATCAACAAAAATACTGTTCTATGTTACTCGTCTATATAGATATAAATCTTTCAATAGTACTATATTTCTCAATATATTTAAAAACATATGTTTACATATTTGCAGTTAAAAATATATTTATTAAAATATTTCAAATGTTATATAAAATTGTTTCATGTATTTTACTATTGTAAGTATAAAGAACTACTAATCATATTTTTATAAAAGATCTCAATATTATAAAAAGTAAAAATTTAAGTGATGTTTTTAGGTAAAGGTACTAGCTAAAGATTGAAAATTTCTAACAAAAATATGTCTTTAAAAAATTAATTGTGCAAAGATATGAAATCTTTATTAGTAGATAGCTATCAAATATGGTAAACCTCTACAGTTATTTGGAGAACTTAAATACAAAACTTCCAATATCTAAGGAAATTTAAATAAATAATAACTAATTTAACTTAATTTAAATTAATATTACATAATAATAAATAGAGGATTATATTTTCAAAGATATTAAACAAAAAATAAAGATTAACATACAAATTTTATTACAGTTTTATATTCATAAAATACAGGGACTTGTAGTATTATTCTCAAACACTGCTATAATTCCTTGCTAGGCAAACATTTGTAAAATAATACAACTGTTAATAAATTTATAACCACATCTGAATATTTTACGAACATTCAAATTCACATTAATAATTTGAAATATTCATATTGAAGGACACACATGGGAGACATTCCTGTTCCAAGGGGATTAGTAACAACAGAAAATATAATCATATTTTCTTAACTCATAAATTTTACAAAAAGCTCCATTATGTTTAGAGCAGTTTCCCTTGGATTTAATATATACATTAATAAATGTGGGAAAGTGCTTCAACATAAATAACAGACTGTTCTGTAAGTAAACTCAATACTTTTGCAATAAATACACAGTGTAAGAAAGGTATTGATCTGTTAAAAGATTTAAAAAAATTCCATTTATGTTTTTGAAAAATCTATTCACTTACCCTCTGTAATAACAATAACAATAACAAAAAAAAACTCACCTAGAACAAGTTGTCCGATACAAACAAAAATTGGTGGGTAGAAAGATTATGTACAAAAAAGAAAAGGATCAAAATTTTGGAAAAAATTTAATGATTTATTTCAGTTACATAGTAACAAAATAACGAGTCAAATAAGGTGTTAACTTACCTCTTGCCTGGATACAAGCTGCCACACGACGTGGCATTCAGTGATAAAGCACCCTGATAGCCTCCTGCGGTATTTCTTGCCAAATTTGCTCCAATTGTCAGGTTATGTCCTCAGTATTCTCTGTTAGATGCAATCGCCTTCGCATAATATCCTAGGCACGCTTGATTGGAGAGAGATGTGTTTAACAAGCTATAAGACAGCTCATCGCAACACGTGTTGTACGTTGTCTGGCAATATCTTGCTGAAAAATAAGGCCAGGATACAGCAAAAGAAACGGTAGCAAAACAGTTCTCAGAATGTCGTCGAAGTACCGCTGTGCTGTAAGTGTGCCTCTAATGACGACCAAAAGACCACGGCTGTCATAAAATGGCACCCCAGACTATAACTCCTGGTTTAGGGCCTGTGTGGCGTGTAATAGTGAAAGTATGATCGGAACGCTGCCTTGGGCGTCTACATACACGTCTTCGACGATCGTCAGGACACAGTTGGAAGCGGGATTCGTCGCTAAACACTATACGTCCCCAGTCAGCGTGATTTCAACCTGATTGAGCCAAGAACCACTGTAATCTGGCTTGACAGTGTGTAGGCGTGAGTAGCAGGTGGCATAGCGGTTGGTACGAGTGTAAATTTCGCTCTATCAGCTGTCTGTGAATAGTAATGGTGGACATTCGTGTGTGGGTCATACGTCTGATGGTTGATAACGATGAATTAGGCACTGTGACAGCTGATCTGGCAATCAACCTGTCCTCCCGATTTGCTGTGGCCTTAAGTCGATCGCTACCATCTTGACGCTGAAATCTGTCACTGTCCATTCATTCTTGTCAGCATCTTCTAATGGCCGCATTGCTTCAACCCACATGACGAGCGATTATCCGAATTGGCCAACCTACCTTTTTCAATCCAGTGGTACGACCTCTTTCAACTCTGACAGTTGCTCGTAATGAGCTCTAATACTGTGACGAAGCATTTTTTTCAGTCTTTCAAAAGGATTCTAAACTGCAATGCAACAGAAATTTTGACTATCAGATTGAGAACCTCTTCTTATAGACACCTGCTAAGAGCGCAGTTCCGATACACTGTAGCTCCCGCTATTCATTCATTGGACTCCAAATTTTAATCATTTGCATGTCCGGTACAAATGTCTTCGGATATGAAATTTCATTACAATCGGGCAGCTGCTTCTTGGGGCGTTTTTTTTTTTGCTTTTGTTATAGAGTGTATTTTGATAATAATGATAAAATCTCCACACATAATTACAAATTTCTCATAAAAATTTAATAATATAATAAATTACGGGTAATTCAGTCCGCTTTTTAGATTTGATATTAGATAATTATATGTACTACAATGAAGATTAAACACGGATAAACGGATTAAATGTTTAAAACAAATTGGACCTGCAAGTGATAATTAATCTAATATCTATTTACACACTTATATGAACATAACTATGTAATAAATATATTGACAATAGAACGTATTATTTATATCGATATCTTATTGAATTTCAAATTTGAATTTTAATCTTAATAAAAGTTTTTAGGTAGATTATTTGTATCTTAGTCCACAAACAATAATCCTAATGATGCAAATTTTCTACAATTAAAAGATCATTTAATCTTCATAATTTTTATAACAAGAGAAGCTATTCCACATTAAAATAGTAAAATATAGAAACATAATTATGAATTAAATTCTAAATTAATTATATAAAATTGTTAAAATTTAGATTGAAATTCACATGAATTATAATATAAGGTATATTATAATTATTTATTACTGTGTTAACAGTAACATAATAATAAACTAGATGCAACGCGACAAATATTAAGTTAGACAAAAATCAGATAAAGTAGAAAAATATAATTTACTCAGTACTTTTCAGTACAAAAACATCAATTTAACTTTAATAAAAAATTATCTTTATAACTAAAATTTTTAATACATGAATTATTTATTACTTTTTGATATTTAGTGCTCTATTTTATAAAATGTTTTATAATTAGTTTTACATGTTTTTCTGAAATTTCTTTTTACTGACAATTTGTTCCATTATCATTACACTGATTGAGATGCATTCTGTTCCATAAAAATAATAAAACATTTACAACATTGCTTAGATTTTTCTCAATGTCATTATAAATTATACCAAAAATCATCAGGTAACAACATGCAAATATTCAGATGGCAGTAGTATTGCATGAGAAATGTTTAAATTCGACAGCGAACTATTAAGTGTTCTGTTCATACACAAGTGATTCAATTGAAAAGTTTTCTAGTGTGGTTATGACCACACAACAGGAATGAAAAGCTTTGAACACGGAATATTGTTTGAAACTAGATGTATAAGGTATTCCATTAAGGATAATGTTAGATAATTCAACATTCCTCGATCCACAATGCCAAGCATGTACCTATAATGTATAGTTCTGGGAATTACCATTGTAAACAACGCATATTATTTAAATAATATGCATTGTATTCAAGTTCTTTTGAGCTATTAATGAAAATTCAACTTTTGTGATCCGATGTGATAAGAATAATATAATTTAAAGAGGAATATTTTTTTAAAAAAACTATGCATTTGTATCTATTTAATAGTGTGGAATCATATGTGAAATTTCAGATGCATTGAAAAAGTGGTTTCCTGTATGAATTAGAGTAGGAATGATTTGTAAAGCAACTGAAATGTAAGCCTTGGTAGTTGAATTATCGTGAATTCGATGTTTAATTCACTTAGTTTCGTTGATTACAATAATGAAGATTTCCACATGTTAAGTGGAATCAATCTTAAAAGATATTATGTGGCGTGAAATTTTAGAGAACGATATACTTTTTCAAATGTAATTCTTACCATTTGAACTTGGTTGAAATTGAACAAATCATTGAATGGAAGTTATGTTATGTAGGAAATACCTTAGATTGTAGCTTTCTGGCATAACTTTTAATGTGTCATTAACTGAAATTAATCAATCTATTTAATTATGGGTACAAATAAAAATTGTGACAGGAGTAGAAAAGAAGATTTTTTTTTTTGAGTATAGATGGTAAGGGGAGACACATTCGCGAGTATCCGGTTTTACGACATTAAAATTGTTGCTAGTTACATATTTTAATACTGTGCTAACTAACTGTACTACCTAATATACTAACACATTGTTTCTCAGTGAAAATTATTTGGGAAGCAATGTTTCTCAATATTAAAAAAAGAAAAAAATTATTTTATAGGAAATTTTTTTGTTATTTATTATATGGCTTGGCACTCTCGAGTGAGCAATTATTTATTCACCAAGAAGCTTTATTTGAGTTTTTGATACAGTTAAAAAATACTGTTTTTTTAAACGCGGAGAAATCAATTAAAATCTTTTTACCAACGCGATACTTTTTAAATATCAAATTAAAAGTAAATTTATGTGGGAATTAGTTCTCACACAGCTACAGAAATTTAGTATATAATCAATCTCTAATAATATCAAATTCTGCAAGCAAGATTTGAATACTCATGCTTTCCGCATGTTCTACCTTTTTTTTTAAAGAATTGCTTGCACTGAAAAATTATATGAAAATATTTGCATGGTATTTTTTATTATTATTAAGGTTTGAATGTGTCTACTAAAATTAATTTGATTTTGAAGTTCAAATAACAGTCAGAAATCTCACTACGTGTTAAGAATAATAATTTTCTGCAAAGGAGCTTAAGGAAACTAATTTTTTTTTATGTATTTTTATTTGTATTTCTTAGCAGATGAAAAATTTCATTTAGAATAATGCAGGAAAGATCAAAGGTTTTATTTACATGAGTCACGACTGCTTTTTAAAAGTTAAGCCTTTTAGCAAAAATTGCGTGTCAATTTTTAATGGTTAAGATATTATATGGAAAGAAATTACTGCGAGCGTGCTGCTGTGTTGCGTGAAAAATGCCAAGAAAAAAAATGGGATGTAGCTTTTGGAAGTAAAGTTTCGTTAAAGATAAAGCATGTTATTAATGTCACTTGTCTAATATAAAGTTAAATTATAAAAGAAAGAATTTAACTATTTTTCAGAAATAAAAAAAAGGTTTTAGAAGTTTTCGAATCCACAAATTTAACTGTGCATTTCGATACTTATTTTTAAAAAATCTTATTCCATATAAGTACTGTTAAAATAATCAAATTAAGATTTTCAAATTTTTTATTTCATTATTTCTTAAATGTGTACAAATATGTAAAATTAAAAATCTTAGTTTACAATTTGGGAATTTAAAGTACCATTTAAGTTGTTATTCGAAATTTTACTTTCAATTTTCAGTTATATATAGATTTTAATCACTTGGGATAGTAATTAATTCCATTTAGTATAAATTCCTATAAAGAAAAGAAGTACAGGGCAAATTGTATTTACAAAAAAAAGACCCCTTATATTAAAGGCATTTGTTAATTTTTATATAAAATCGTTCATTTAATCGCACTTAACTGATAAATTATAATACACATATAGTAAATGTATGCGTGGCATCTGATTACAAATAATCATTAACACGAAACGCACGCTTCATTTCGATTTTCTTGATTTAGAAAAGAGATCTGATTTTATATGGTTTATTTTTTACTACTAGTTATATGCTAAAAATATTTAACAATTAACTCTTGTATGTTTTAAATATTTTTAACATAACACAATAACTCCAGGTGAACGATATTAAAAATATACTTCATTCTTTTTAACTGCTACTGTTTTAAATCTTATAAATTTAATATTTTAATAAAAAAATCTGACACGTAAATCAAAAAACAGATTAAGTTCGATTTTAATTTAACCTTTACGACATATTTACCAGTCCAAAATTATTTCGATTGGAATGGCACATGAAGTGGAAATCGATGAATCAACCTCTTGTATCAAAATTACGAAAACTTAAGTGTACTTTTTTATTATTAAATAAATTATAGGAAAAAGGGCCATTTTAAAAATGTTTGAAAAGGAAAGATAAGTTTTTCAAAAAATCGAATGTGCTCTAATATTTACGTAGAATAAATTGATTGAGATGTATTCAAATCTATTTTCCATTTTTTTGAGTACTTACATATAAGTGTGCCCAATGCATTGTTATTGTAATTCCTAACACTTAAAATGAGATGAGAATTCGTTCATTCCAGGGAATTGCGAGGAAAAGATAATGAAGTTGTTCTTGAAGACCTTATTAATATTGATCAGAAAAGTGTCAAGCCCATCAGTCCATTGCATTTAATTAGATGGAGAAATCCGAAATCACGAAAACTCTCAATTTATTATGCGAGGAAATATTAAAGATACGAGTGGAAGAAATTGAATCTTTAAAGTTTTAACTAAAGAATTTGAAAGGGTTAGTGTATAATGCTTAGGGGAGATTTATTAAGATATCTTCAAACATGAAATTTTTAAATTAGGATTACTACTGCACATATTAATGTATTGAAATAATATTTACCGTTAGAAACAGTTTGATACATATCTTTCGGTCTTTAAAAGGAATTAGTATATTTATAAAATATCCATTAACCACCCAATTACTTCATGATATTGCATTACATATTCTTCCTAATTTATTAATATCTACGTCCTAGCATTAAGATAGTACTTGTATTCAAACACCTTTTCATAGCCATCACTATTTAAATAGGAGAGGGCGAGTTTCAAAAATGGAAGCATATTTATTTTTTATTTAGCCGTAAAGCTCCCTTGAGAGTCGATTTCCGTAAAACCTGTTCATAGCTAATCTCTTTTCAACATAAGAAGCCAGCCAGATTATGTCTGATACTTCAGCAACTGTAATTTTTTATCGCTCAAGATCCGCAGCTCCCTCTGAATTCGATTCCAGTAAGACCCGTTGTTAGTGAATTTCAACAAAAGAAGTATACTTGCCAAATTTGGTTCGTATGTCTAAAAGCTCAAAAAACAGAATTTTTTAAAAGCATAATGCTCCTGCTACCTTTACCTGCTTTGAGGGTCTGTTACTGTAAAGCCTATTTCTAGATGAACACTATTCAACCAAAGAAAAATGACTGTACAATCTCATTTCTAATAGATTGATAGCGGGATTTTTTTATATCTATAACGCTCTCTTGGGAGTCGATTTCTGCAAAGCCTGTTTTTAGTGACTCTCTACACAACAAAAGAAACTAGCTTGCCACATTTCAAGTTTGTATGTTTCATAATTTGCAAATTTTATGATGAATGAATGGACGAGTTGCTTTTATCTGCTACATATGAAACACACACACACACACACACACACACCGTGTGTGTGTGTAATATTATACCTTTGTTGTATGTTAAGAATTGCTAAATATGTGCCTTATCTATTGATTTTAAAAATGTTTTTGAAATTACCATTATTATTGCCATAATCAATAAGTTATTGTTATAAAAAATATTATGAAGCAACGATCCATAAAAGAGATATAAAGAAGACACAATTCATAGTTTTGAATCGCAATAAAATTATAAGTGAGAAGTAAAGTACTTGTGCTAGGTACTTCTTACATATACACCATTAAGGCAGACTTTGAGACATGATACATTTAATATCCATCAGCGTCGTGGTCCGATAAATGTTTTGAGACATTAAGACTCAACTTAATTTATGCCAGGTAAGATTTTTCGACATTGACCAGCCGGTTAGCTCAGTAACTCAGAAATCGTTTCATATTTCTTAAAATACATTAATATTCAATTTGTTGTATACTGGTCATCAAAATTAAAGGATAACGAGAAAAGATATGCTTACTAAGTTAATGTTGCAACCAACACCCGATGCTGTAATTATTTATGTTTAATGAAATTCAATGGAACACAAAATTGCAATTCCGTGCTTACGCTAGCGCCGGAAATATGCTAAGTCAGTGGCTGACAACTCGGTGTGCAGTGGGCCGTGCTGTAATTCCGATTGTAATGTTGTTTACAGTGAATGTGGTTTATGAGAGTGATCATTATTCAGTAGCTACGGCTCAAAGGCATCATTTAAGTGAAGATCAAAAACACGGAATTACTGGTAGAATCGAGAAAAGACAAATGCAAATGAAAGTTGCCCAAGATTTGAATAACCCTTAAAGTGTCATATCAAGAGTTTAGAACCCTTTTTTAAACACTGCATTAATTGATTGACGAGGTGATCAAGGCGACCAAGAGCAACAACTGCATCCGAAGACCGCTATTAAGCATTATGATTTAAAAGTCCATTCAGTTGAGGTGTCTAATCGCATAAAAACTTTTAGCTGTTTGTCAGAGTCAATTAGATGCTCCATATTTCTTTTATTTTTTAAGGACCAAAAGCAAATTGTATTTTCAAATTTTTGAGGTGTTAATTGTATTATTTTTCGAGTTAAAATTGAACATTGATAATATTAGTTTGATGAACACGAAACTAATGTTCCAAATCTCACATAGTCGACAAATTTAACAAATTTCAATGACATTTTGGAACGTAGTGTGTAAAGAAAAACAAACTCGTTTTTAAGTTTCAGTGAAAGTCCAATTAAATATGAAATGGACTAGACTTGATACGAATATGATCCTTAATTACCTTTATGGTATGTGTAAGAAAATGAAAACTGTTATTAATATTATAGGGAGGGGGATGTATAGCAGCATGTAGTATATACTAAATGAAATAATATCCAATACTATTTTAAAGATATGTTTATGTTAAGTCTGTAAACAACATCTTTATATTAAAACTAATAATTACCTTTAAATTTTTTAAATGCTTTGAGCCATTTGGTGATTTTTTAATATGTTTATCTTTATATCTATCTTTTAGGAGTTTGACTTGCAATGAATATAGCAATATAGACTTGCTATGCTGCTACTATAAACTTATCAAGTCCACAATTTCTGCATTCACAACAGTGTAGACATTATATTGTACATGGAAATGTATTTTTTTGTATTATTTATATCTATTGCTTCAATTTTGAAACATATGTAGATGCGGAAGTATTCATTCGAAAATTTCAGTTGTGCAATTTTGAGCTTAAGATTAAAAATTATTAAAAATATCCATTCATTTGAATTTTAAAATTTCTTTGAATTTCGAGTTATTTTTTCAAATTTTGCTTGTACTTGAAAGATTTAATTGATAAAATATGTTTGCTGCTGTTCCTGTAACCCAGTTTAAATGTTGAGTGATATTTAAACATTAATTTAATAATCGTTATTAAAATATTTTTAAAATTACTATTTGGAAAAAGTCTATTTATATAAATCAGGACTGGTCTTTGTCTTCTTTTTCTCATATGTATATAAACAATCGAATTTTAATAATGAGTGATGTTGATTCTTTATTTAATAGAGATGACACATGAAGGAATTTGGATGTCTTAAAAGATTGAAGAAAATTACATACATGTTAAACTGGAAAAAAAAATTCTGTTGAATTAGAAAAAAAAATCTGAAGTTATGTTTTGTAATTTAGAAATTTATTGCCACTTGAGTTTTTAATGTATAATTTTTATTTCGTTTTTCAAGGATACGGCATTAGCAATTTCATGTTAGACAAAATAAAATAAAATATTTTGTAACAGAAGGTTAAATGTATTACAGTCTTTCCGTTCTTTAATCATACTTAATTTAAAATGTTATTTTTAAGGACAAATAGCTGCAAATTAAATTTATAATATATTTATTTTCAAGAGTTTTCTTAAAAGTCTATACAGTTCCGTAGTGCAGTCAACGCTATGGAAGCTTAATCTTTTGAGAAACGCACGTAGCTTTATTTTATCCTACGGCGAAGGTCAGTATATTATACAGGCCAGAGATATTACCTGTCAGAATAATTATGTAGGATAAAAGGAGGGAGAGTTAACGTCAAACTCTATTTTATACACAATACGGTTAACTAGGAGAACATAGTTTAAATGGAGATAGTATAAAGATATTTTTGAGAGAATTTTGAAGTGTTAATATTCTTTATCAGAGAAGAGGGCAATTGTTAAAAATTATATCGAAAATATTTTAGTGTTTTTATATGAATAGAAGCAGAGATTTTATATTAATGCATGTGTTTCAAGGCACTCAATATTTTTCTGTATTTGCTTATGGTATTAGACTCATATAAGAAACAAAAACATTTTAAATTATTTTATAGAAACTAAAAAATAATTTTCAAAAAGATATATAGAACTCCAAAATATTATTTTATAAAAAACAATTTTTTTGGAAATGAAATACGTAAAAATTCGAAAAAGCTCACATTTGTTTCAAAAACTTAATCATTGATATAAACTGAAAGAGAAAAATAGTATTCCAACTTATTAATAAGAAATAAAAAGCAATTGCAAGGGCAGGGAAGTATTTAAAGATCATTAAATTGTTCATGAAAGTACTTAAAAAAACACACAGTAAACCTTACACAAACAAAAACAAATAGTCACCCCCCCCCTTTTTTGAAAATTTCCAACTAGTGAACTGATGGAGCTATTTATTGTAAAGTAGAATAATTAATAGAAAATATGAAGCGACCGAGAAATATACATATGTAACCAATAACATTGGCAATTACAAACATATCAGAAAGAAAATTAATAGAGATACTCATATTCCAAATACTTACTAACTTTTAAATTTTTAACAGTATCAATGTTACCACTATTCTATTATTTGAATATTTGTTACATAGTATATATATATATATATATATATATATATACACATAAATACATATAATTAAGAATAATATTTCTATAAATGGGTATACAAACATTGCTGTTACAGAAAGGATACTTGGTAATATTAAAATTAAAAGCATTACTTTCATCTTTAACAATTTTATTAATTTATTATTTATAATATGTAAGATTTGTTAGACACTTTAGTGTAAGTTGATTATAGTTAATATTTAAAATGTTTAAATGGGATGAAAACTAATAAGAGGTACATACTCTATATTTTTGCCCTCAAATCATCAATACATTAAAGATAAAAATCTTTACTAATAACATAATTCTTTTCATGAAGTGTAGATATAAATTAGAAAACTAGTACTTACAGATTGTAGTAGCCTCTTATTTTGCTTAGTTAATTTTTTTAAATGAATATAAATTTTTAAGAGGACTAAATTAAAAAGAGAGTTAGCCCTTTACACGCCAATGCTATAACTGGAACATCACTTTTAAAATTTTCGTATGTATACAAATTAATTCGTATTGCTCTATACTAATAATTATGTAGGAAGAGAATATAGATTAATTTTAAGAGTAACTATGAAATGTTAAAATAAATATTCTCTTGGTAAAAAATACTATAAATTTAGCTTCCTAAAAATATTTTGAAAAAATATTAACTTTGTTTCAAAAATTCATATAAAATTAAAAATTTAACAAAAATTTAAAACATTTAATGTGAGTAAAAAAATGATAATTCTGTCAACAGATTATAAGTTGTCTGAAAAGAAGGTAAGTACTTTTTTACTCTTAAATAAAAAAAAAATTCTCTGCTTTATAAAGGGAACATTGAGGAGTTAATCTACCTCTTTTACCACGACAAAGTTTATCCGAATACTAATATTTCTAATAAGTGTAGAAAAATACGTTTATGACTTTGGATACAATTCTCAATGTGTGCATATATTTCGCCTTCTATTTCTCTCTTTTATACATTTTTGACTTATTTTAATTGGATGGTCCACAACTGCTTCAGCAAAGCCTGTGCGCTTGTCCATAGACGTGCATGTCTCACTCGGAGTGTCACTTATATTGGAGTTTTACGAGACAAAGGAATTTTTTTTCTTTCGCTGATTTTCACATGTTTCTTCCATCAGTGAAAGGGTATAACTTTGATCAGGTGTCTCATTTACACCATTTCAAAATATAGAAAAAGCGCTGGATTATTTTTGTACATTATCAGAAAATGAAGATTTTATTAATATTTGCCAAATGCCTCTGACAGAAACTGGATATTTTAAAGATAAAGATAATAAGAAAGTTTTGAACTTATTCTGCCAGCACTTATTTTTATGGCAAAATTGAAGTTTCTGCAAACATACATGATCAAGAAATATATCTTGAAACCCCATTTAAAGTGACATGGTGTATACATTTACCTTTGGAAAGACAGTGATGTATTAATTGTTGCATCCGAATTCTCAACACTTGAGCCTCTGATCAGAACCAAAAAATTTCACCGAGCAGTCAAAAATATATATATATATATTTCTCATCCAAATCTTCTAAAAACGTGCACTGAGGGAATGGGAGGAGTTGATTTGCTGGATGAATTTCTTGGATCTTATTGGATACTGTTTAGAAGCAAAAAATGGTTTTGTATTAATTGAGTAATGTGGTAAATAGGATTATTGCTGCTGGATGAATTTTCATTCACATTTGCACAAGGTTCAGAAGCAGAATAATTGTACCTCAATTCCAGTGGAGAAGTAACTTCGTGTTTGCTTTGCGTGGAATTGAAAATCCATGCGGTTCTTGAACCTCGTAGAGAATTCTCAAAATCTTTTATTTAGAGAGATACATAATTACTTGTGCCTTCAACACAAAGACCTTGTGATGTATGTTGGATCTATATACATATATATTGAGTGCATGATAAGATTGCAAGAAGAACGTTTTCCTGATTGTCACGAACAGAGTTGGGGAAAAACTTCAGAACATAAAAGCCTCCCCCTTCCAAAAAAAATCAATAATATTTCTTGTCTTTATTTCTTTGTTTTATAAAATTTTGGTTAGTTTCTTTTTTTCCTTGTATATTATTAGTTTTTCATCCACATGATAATTATTTTGTGAGTTTTGATCCGAAGATTGTATATTCTTCGAATGTATGGCAAATTAGTAATTGTAAACTTTTTTGAATGAATAAATTCCAATTATGTATTTTGAAATTGATAGAAAAGTTTAATTTTTTGTTAAACCTGTGTTATTTCTGGGTAGCATTTATTCCCTTTATTTCTCAAAAATGGACATAAATCGATTTTTTCACATAAGTGCCATTAATCAAATTTTTTTAAGTCATTCAAAAAACCAGTCAATGTTCTCTTTATAAAACATGTTACAAATAATATAAAAAATTTTACGATAGTTTTAATCCAATTATAACCATTGAACAGTTTGTGTTACCTTCCGATCATAGTGCGGAGTTTAAATGATTAAAGTTGTTGAACTTTATAAACTATTTAGATAAAAATTATTATATTTTAATCATTAAAATGTTCGTATATACATATACAGACAACAGTTAATTTATTTGATAAATTACTACATTTAGTTTCTTAAAAATCTAATTGCTTTTATGAAGCATGTTGGTAGTTTTTAGACGATTAATAAAAAACTGTTTCAAGGTAATTTATTTCGCGTGTGAAGTATAAAGAGACACAAAAAATTTCACAACTCTGTATTAAATTAATAGCGCTTAAGTCCTTATGAAGTTCTTAAGAAAGTGAAGAGTAACTTCCTTTTTAAAAATTTGTTCAGCAGCATCCCTAGTAAGAGCTCACGCATCCTGTTCTATATACGCTCTCTTCGCAGCATATCAACCTCGGGAAGTCACAACTGTTAAGCAAAATGTGTGAGTAACAGATGGTGTCGGCCTCCTTACTTATTGACTCGGGACACGTCGGGATAGCTCGCGTCACTCCGAGATAAAGTTTCTTGCCTGAAATCACGAAGTGTCTCACTTGTCACGCAAAACCCTCACGCACATTCCAACTGTTTCCGGAAAGGGATTGCTGTTTGTTTCTTGGTGAACTTTTCTCTCCCCCTTTGTATAGGTAAATCGTAAAGGGAATGGTTCATTGGATAGAAATTAAAGAAATGAAAGGACGGAAGCACATGTTCTGGGTTACTGGAACTCCCATTTACGATATACGTGAGTATTAGGTCTAATGACAGGGCCCTTTGTGTTAAATGGTCCAAGAATAAAAGGTATGCTCGTTGTTCCTATGCGGGAATGTGTTTGGTTCTTTAAAAATTTGAAAAATCACTTAAGAAAACACATTTTGGTAAAAACAATAAAATAGGAAAAATCGATTCTTTTTTGCTTCTTTTTATCTAAATTTTTCAAAAAATGACATATTATGGGTGAGATCGATTTTTTTTTATTTCTGTATTCTGAAAAAGTTTTCTTTCTCCTAACTAAGTAAAATGCAAACACTTTCAAATGCAAAAATATTTCACGTTTATGCATTGCACTTGAAATTTTCAAAAATGGAAAATTTTCTCTAGCTTTTGTCAATTTTTAATAACTACTAATATTGTAAAGTTATTCCTCAAAATGGGAAGTTTGTGACATGAGAAGCAGGAAATAGAAAAATTAAAGCTAGTAAATCCAAAATATTTATTTTTCTCACAAAGTTCTCAAAAGCACGCTTTTAGTAAAATCAGTAATATTTCTTAATTTTATTCAAGTTTACCTCTTTTCTAATGAACAATCTTATTAGATGGAAGCATTGTTTTCATTTACATTTTATATTGAAAGTAATACTAATTACAATTGAATCTTTGAGAGGAATCAGACATGATCCAGAGATTAAAAGCCAGAATACCACTAGCAGCTAATGTGTTTGACGCCCTGCTTTTTTCATGTGATTATCCTTTGACATATGAGATTTTAGGTTGTTATGATACTATAGATGCCCCTCGACATTTCATAAAGTTCTTTTGTCTTGCAGTTAATTGCCAATAGAAGGTACTGTGACAATTAATTTCTCGGTAAATGTTTGAAAATGCGTTTTTACTTGGTTCTGCGCGCTTTTTGAAAGTTGAATGTTAACATTAGGGAAATGTGCGAAAAAGGGTTAATATCATAAAATCATTATTAGGAGAGATTATGAGTTACCAATATTCGGTAATTTAAGTGGAATTTTGCCAAATGCGTGTCCTTTCCAAAAACATTTCTTAATGCGCTTCTTCCAAGAAAGATATATCATTGTAACAAGCTTATGGTTGGCGTTGTCGGGTAGCAAGCTCGAAATCTAGTAACACTGAAAACACGCCACTTAGAATGGCTGATGCACTTGAAATCTGTTGAGGTTCAAAATTCTCCCATTGATATGATACGTATGCTTGGAGAGGGATGAAGTGCCATATCAAGTTTCGTCCTCGTCACTTGATAATGGTTTAAAATTACGAGGAACGTCACCAACATCCCTCGTGTTGCTTTACAGTGCGACGAAAATTAAAATGAAATGGAAACGAAACCAAGAATGATATAAGATGTCGCAACACCCCAATAACACATATGTGAGTTTTTGTAAAGTTGCTGAAACAGTGGTTTAAAAAAGTGAATATTTGTACGAAACAACTTTGCGGTTTTCAATTGTTATAAAATAAGAATTTCCTGCCATTGCGAAATAAACACAGCTTCATTCATAAACTTATTGACATTTTCAACAGAAATTATGCTGTTTTTCGTCTGTATCAGCAAGTAAATATTTTACCATCATGGTCTGCATTTCTGAAAAAGAAAGAAAAAGTAAGTCAGTTTATGAGCGTGTAAAATTTCTATTAACTCTTATTGTGAAAAAGTATATAAAAGTATCAAAATTCTTTAATTAAGTTTCGCTTATGATCATGCAAAGAAAGTTTGGGCTGGAAAAGTTAGGATCATTGGATTTACAAGAAATAAACTCGATAAAAAATTAGATTGTGCTTGAAAGAAAGACGAGCAGTGAATCCATCCATCAAAGAAGTCCCAGATTTATCAAAATACTTCTAATGATACTCTGAAGATTTACAAATTGAAATACACAGACATACACTTAATACGAATACGAGGAATTTACGATATCTTAATTAATGATGAAGACCAATGTAAGTCTCCAGAATGACATCAATACAAAAATCCGTGGCAAATGAGAATAACCTAAAAACAACATCATTGTTCGGTGATTTATTTAGAATTTTAAAACAAGCGACAGCCATGAGATTGCATCATATGACCTTCAAGAATATGGTATGATAATTGACAGATATAAATTTCCAAAGCTTTCCTTGCCACACACAGGTGGTGGTACGCTGTGGAAATATCTCGAAGTATCATTCTGAAGCACGAGACAATATGACCAGAGAAACTCTTTTATCAAGATTTTAAATATATGGGACTTTAAATTGTATTCCTTTGAAAAATATTATTGTACAATTTTATAAATTATGTGAAAAAATTTATAAATTTTAAGAATATGGTTGTTAAAAATATTCCAAATGAAAAATATGTTTACAATTTTTGCTCCTTATACCACCTGATCGACGATACCATGAGATCAAAGCCTACGAAATTTACCACTGCAAGGGGCTAAATTTAAGCCTGCCGTTAGGGGTAGCTTTGAACACCATACAGTGACAGTATGATTTGGATAGTTTCTGCCCCAATTTTTAAGGATACACTGGACGTGATCAAGAACCCCCTTCTCTCTTCCCCTTCAACCAACCTCACAAGAGCACTTACGGTTGTATGGCTTAGAGTACTCTTATGCTGCAAAGGGGTTCTATACATTTACAAACATGCATGCCTTTTCCGGGATTAGAACCCACACCCCAACGGCACAGCAGTCCGTGTCACTAACCACTATATCGGATGGGTGACTTAATTTTTAATGAAAAATAATACTAGAAAAATAACGTCGTAGCGTTATAAATCAATAACATTACGGCATTGATAATTTAAATATTTATAAAAGAAATAGAAAATTTCTCCATTTTTTTCAAAACTGTGCGGGAATTGCGAACGAAAAAGATATTTTATGCCTTTTTACTAAATTATGTGAAAGGCAACTTTTCCCATGGTATAGTGATCGAAAAGAGGAAAAAGTTTTGACCCTCCCCACTCCACCAATCTTTACCCAATCTCTTAAATTATTTTAGAGTGAGAAAGTGACTATGCAGGAGAATAAGAATCTTAGTTTTAGTGGATATCAGATTAATACGCGTGTCTCGATTATATATGTGTATATCAAATGTATGTAACACATAAAAATGTGTATAACAAAGAAAAAATCACAATTTGTGAAGTAAATATGAGTTTAAAAAAAGCAAGGAGCAATATTTCAGAAAAATAATTTGAATGCAAATACAGTTAGAATCATTTCTCATCTTTTAATGTCACATTTCGAAGGTGCGCGTGGGTTTTGGCGTTGCACTATGTAATTTTGAATAACGGTCTACCAACGAAGACAACACATGGAATAGCCCTCACCTCCATTATCTTCTTCAAATTTCTACATCGTGCTAACGCGAAGACTTTGACCCTAAAAAGATTTAATGTGTATCACCATGTTCTAGCAGTCATACTATACAAATGACAATTAGAGATATTTAATGAAAGAATAATAACATATTATTTATATTAGCATTACTCTTTCTGTTTAGGGGCACAATCTTGAATTTTAACCAAGTAAATAGCCGTAAAATTCGAATTAATTTTTGTAAGCATTTAATTTTAATATGGATGTTATTGTAATATTGTTACAGTTTTTATCGTTGAAAAAACTTTTAAATATGTTTAATGGACTGATACTTAAGGCCAATATCTATTATTTATATAATTATTAATAATAAATATTAATAATACTTGATATTTTTTATTTAATTATTATAGTTTTTACTCATGCATTTATTATTGTTATTATAACTGAATATTAATTTTTTTACTTTATTAAATTTTAAAGAAAAATTATTACTTGTACCTAATATATGTTCGTAGAGCATTTAAAGTTTTATTCTTATTTTTAGATCTACATTGAAGATTTGGGTTGAATTGTTTTAGAAGCACAAAAAGAAAAAAAAGTTTTTTTATGTTTAACAATTATTAAATACCATCTTTATTTTCTTTAATATTCCTTTTAATAGTTAAAACCTCAAACTTTAATTTTATTTCAAGAAATATCGCTTTCACAATTCTTATTTCTTAATATCATATCATACATCGAGAAACTTGTATTACAATGATTATCTCTTAAATAATTGTGCTGAAATATTTGACACTGCCTTGCAAAGAAAAGAGAAAGCAGAATCTAATACATCTTGCGCATGACAGGAAATAAATCCCTTTCAACTATAGGTTGCTAAAAATAAAAATACGAAACAATTACTATCCAGATAGAAGGATTGATGGGGAATGTTTTTTGCACCTGTTTCAGTATCCCCTTAAAGGATCTGTTAAAGATAGAGATGAATTATTTTGTTTTACTCTGTCTATCAAAGTCTGCACGAAAAAAAAAAACTTAAATCCTTTAGCTTATGGGCCATAATTACATTGTCAAAGAGTTTTTGTTTAATTTTTTCTAACAAGAAGATAATTCTCCCTTTGACTTTGATACATGAAAAGTCAATGTCAAAAATTCTCATAAAATTTTCTTTTTTAATTTTGGTTTAATTCAAGCGTTATTTTTATTTTATGTGATTTTTTTAAAATTTCACATTGTACTCTGTCGTAAATGGGACATGTTTAAACTACATGTTCTTCTTATACTAGTTCGAGTCACATTATTATAATCGCCTTCTAATAACCAGGTTAACCGTCTATTGCTGGATGGTTTAGAGGCGAATCAATAAGATTGCAACTGGCTTCCACAGATATCTGGAGCCATACAAGCTTCAGTACGTCATACAGAGAGTGCAGGATGCATGATGGAGTGTGCATATTGCAAATATGGTGCTCAAAACGATCCGAAGGATTTTCTATTGGATTCAGATCTGGAGAATTCGAGAGCAACTAAGCCTGTGGAAGTTTTTGACATTAACATTCAAAAAGTTCTGCATCATCTCGAATTTATTGCACTTAGCATTGTCTTATTGAATTATCCCAAAATTCTAAAGAAAGACATTAAACGTGTATGGTTGTATATGATTCACAAGTAATGGGTTCATAATCTAATCCGTTAAATGTTTCTTCCAAAAGTATGAGAGAACCCTGGAATACCAAAAACACCATAATACGTCCACCGCTTTATCGTATTAACTTACAAAAGCAAAAATCATTGGCTCTCACGTCAAAGCAGCATCTAGAAAACTGCTCATTTTGAGAATTGTTCGCATGCTTCTGTGTAAAAGTGTACAGTGACTGTAATTACAACACAATTAAAAGTAAAATTGAGGTACTCTATATTGTATTGATGAGACAGGGTAACATATAAACTCCATGTCGTATTAATGCGTTGGGGGAACACATAATTCCGACTGTAAGGGAAGACTGACAGACACGCTGTAGAACAACAACTAACATGTCAAATGAACTAAGCAATCCCAAGATGATTGTTTGAGAGGAGAGGGTTCCAAAAATAATGATTAGTCATAGCACCCATATTGTAACGGCTGCATTGGCATAAGGGACTTTGATTTACTTTACAATAACAGAACAGGGCTTCTGACTGAGAAGGGGCTACCTTTTCTACGAATCATGTTTCCGATCTATCGAGTGGATGGAGATTCACGTGTCATGCGAAGAATATCCCTAAACTAACATACTGGAAGCATATCTAGAAGGATACTAAGTAGTGGGGAAAAAAGGTTATACTTTTCGTAAAATTTTCTTGTATTTCTTGAGTTCCTTTCTACCTGAGGAAGGTGATCTCAAAGAATTGGTTTATTTATCCATTTTATTGCCGATTTTGTACACTTATGTACATCAATTATTTTTGGATCCATTATCAGATAGATCGGATCTTTTAGCTGGGTTGTGCCACCCCTTCCAGACTTTTAAAAAGGTCTTAATTTTGGATTGAAGGAACTTGGCGACTTCAAGTTATTTGACTGAAAATTGAATTCTCTAGATATAGAATGTTTGGGATCGTCTCATTCTTTGCAGTCGGGCAATCAATTCAGTATATATATATATATATATATATTGCTGTTTGATTATCCGCCATACATTCTACTGCTGTTGCATATGCACGTACCTTACGAAACATTTGTAAATGATTAATTATTGGCGACCATTGACTGATTAACTGAAACTCCAAGCGTATTTCAATGGAGCACTGAGTCGTGTATAAAACTGAGGACATTCCAATGGTAAGGAATAACTTTTATGCGGTAACGAATGTGTTTCAGCCGACCCACGAGGATTGTGCCAATGCGTCGGAGACAGATTCTCAAAGAGTATGAGCAGATGTTACATATTAAGAGAAGATGCGCAACTGCACTAGAAGAAAAGGGTTGTCAAATCATTGAATTGATCAACATCTGGGTCGAATTAATATTATCATCTCAAGAAGTTCATAGAAAAATGTAACCACGGATATACACGATGTCAAGAAGATAGCTGTTGATTAGTGGTCTATAGAGAGTGAGAATAACCACGAAGTCTAAATAATCACACACACGTACACACACACACATACACACGCACACACATACACACACGCACACACACACGCGCGCGCGCGCGCACACATTCGGGTTTAATAGCACCTTGGGCGTTTTTGTCAATAGTCTACCATGTAACCTAGAAACCAGTGATATTAAAATGACATTTGATAAATTATTCAGGGAACAAGGAATGAGTTCACGTAAGTAATGAAATCTATTAACTTACACAACTAAGAGCTACTCATTAGTGCCGAGCGTGTAAGAATTGGAATCTCAGAGACTGAAGTAGAATTGTTTTCAGTGATGAGTACCATTCATGAGTGGTACTCCTCTCTCATTACGAACCGTGAAGATGTATCTGGAAAAGTTAAGGAATCACACACACAATGTGGGATTCTCACCTGTGAGTGTCACTTTTCACACAGCTTTCAAACCAGGATTCATGGCATCGGGTGTGTTTTATATAACCAAACCTATTTTGATTGTCCCCCTTGACATCACTTCAACAAGATGATACATCGACATGAATCACATTTCATAGTGTTTTCATTCCTTTTACATGTTTATGGGTTAACATTTTGAAATAGTTATGGCCTTTCTCTTGCCTGTTTCTCCAACACTTCTCTGGTAGATGCAAATCCCTCCCCATTAAATTACATTTAGACTTTAACGAGCTATCTTCTACCATTCCCGGATCACTCCGATGTAACTCTTGAATTAGAAAGTGTTCGAAATTATCGCAGGGGAACATCCGTCAAATTTTCGAGACAATGTCTCGCTGGATAACAGCCTGCACCAGCGCCAGAAGTGGGCCAACTCATTATTAATTTTTTTATTCTTGTAGCAGTTGCTGTTGGACGAAATACACTATATTAATCTAGTAAAAATGCCGGCTAGGCGGCGTGGTTGGTTTGTCACCCAAGGTTGCGGGTTCAATCCCGGAAAAAGTCGGTGGATTTTCATGATGCAGAAAATCGACAGCAGCTATGCCGTATGATTATATGGCATGTAAAAGATACCTAGAGTGTCTGTTTGGCTTGGGTGCTCTCGGTAAAACTAAATCCTTGTGCAGATTCGCATCGTCAAGAGCTCAGGTGTCTCCCTGTGGGGAGAATACTGGGCGTCAGAATTACTTGCTATAATTGGTATCGCCTTTACGATGACGTGCTAAAAAGTGATACCAGATCCTGGGAAATGTAATTGGTCATCAAAGGTTAAAATACCAATGTGCAGCCCTATTAGAAAAAAATCTAGTAAAAATAATGTATATATTATATTAATCTATGGTGTGCCGCCCATCCCGTATAGTGGTTAGTGACGCCGACTGCTGTGCCGTAAAGCCTTGGTTCGATTCCAGGAGAAGACATGAATGTTGGTATTTGTATAGTGCCTTTGCAACAGGGGGTACTTTAAATAGCTGTTGATTCGCAAGTCCTCTAGGGAGGATGGTGGAAGGGGAAGAGAGGTGAGAGACCTCTGACCACCCTCAAGGTGTTCTCCCTCTAAATTGGGGAGCAACCGAGCCAAATCGTACTGTCACCTACATGGTGCTCAAAGCTACGGATAACGATTGGCGTATTATTAGCCCACGATGAACTTCATGGGCCTTGATCTGATGTTACTGCCGATCAGGCTGCATAAGAAACAACGACAATCTAGGGTGTTAATCCTTCACGAGATGGAAAGAGCTCTTGGACTTCAAAGATGGTCTAGCAATTTTAATTGTATAAATATAGCCCATTTGAATTCTTTTAACCATCTTGTGCAGATTAAATATGTAGATTAAAGTATGACTTAATAAAATTTATTATTACTGAAATGAACTTCTAATAATCTTTCATAATAAGTCAAAATGGAATAGTATTAGACGGTTTTATTTTCTGTTGTATTTATTTATTTATTTTTACTGATTTCTATGTTAAACAAATATCGATAATCTTCCCCTGAATATGTAATTAATATAATTATTAAAAATAAATAAAAAATCTACATGTTTTAATTTATTTTAAACGAAACATATACTATTTGATATTTGGAACTTTATACACATAAAATATGATATTCCTTTGGAAATATCAATAAATGAAACATTGCATTCATATTTAAGATTCTGCATTACATACCAAAGAATATTCTTATTTTTTATATATGAAAAAGGCACCTTTTTTAAGCAAACATGAATTACTCTGTAATTCGAAATTACTTTATTATATATATACAACACACA
>BMAO01023376.1:0-26999 GCA_019973975.1 Trichonephila clavata | reverse complement strand
TACGGTGTACTTCGTTCAGTTACGTATTGCTGAATGCATCTAAACTTAAGTTAAAATCTATCAGCATTTTTAATTTATTTGATCTATCACATTTAAAGGAAAATATATATATCTTAGTATTATTCATAGTTATTTTTATATAAATATTGACTTTAAGTTACTATTTAAAGTGATATTGAATATGTACACAGTTGTTATCTACTTAGGTGTGAAAATATTTTCTGTGTCTTAATAATGAAGATATGTTTGAAATAGTGATATATTTTTGTCAGAAAATTCTTGGATGTTTCTTAATAAATTTTCGAAAGAAATCTTTGCATTTAAGACTGTAATTAAAACATAGGCACACTAATTTCTTTGAATTTTCAGTATTTATTCCATTCTGGGATTTTATTTTGTATAGAACAAAATGCAATATAATTTTTGTATAATTCATGTTCAAAATTCAATTAAAGTTTACAATTCATTCGTGGTTTCAATAGTTTATTTATTTCAGAAGAGAAAATGATGCATTTTGTGGTAATGAAGATCGGAAGGTGAGTTGCTAAGAAAGTTGCAGTAAATAAAAGTTCATTTATATGTCAAAATATATGAAAAGCCTTTGTTTATACATTTTACCAGAAGATGGCAGCACTATTTTCAGGTTCAATATATTACAGTTCTTTAAATACATACAAGGTATAGATGGCACCATTGACTTTATAGCTAATGATTTTACATTTCAAAGAGTGAACTAGAATCATTCTTTGAAATTTAATGTTAGTATTAATATTTTTAAATGGAAAAATTATTTCCTCCTTCGGTATTTTGTAACGACATCTAAGTTGGGATACTAACTTTCATTTTGCAAAATGAACCAGACAACAGTAATTATATCTTTCAATGTTGCACTTTCATTATCTTTAGATAAAACGAAGGAGGATTAGCGTTTTCTATTTTGACATAAAAGCCAGTGTTCGTAAAATATTCGAGAATATTGTTTCAATCTAAAATATAATTAATTGAATTTTAACTGATTAGAAATTTTTAATTAGCTCAATAATTAACGATCATTCTTTCTAATGTTCTGAAGTATAGTTACGTTTAATCCCTGGAGAAAAGTTGATTTTACATGAAAAATAGTTTACTTAGATTTTTGCGCTTATAAATCAACATTTTATATTTGTTTCATATTTTAGCACTTTAGTATTACTGCAGATGAAAATATCTTTTACAATTCTCTGGTCAGAAAAATAATTTCAAAGTTACAGAGCAATTCTTATTGACGGTACCATAGCATTTGGTTGTTGCCTTTGAAGGTGTGTGTGATACATCTAACCACTCGTCTCAAAGATCTTTAGAATATAATACTTATCATTATGGTACTTCACAAATAAAAAGGCGATCAACATGGTTTGATCATTTCGATGCAGATATCCGTATTTTCTATTTACATGTACACGAATTATTTACGTATTCAATTGTTCGTAAAAGTACATAATAATAAATTTAAATATAAACAATTTTTAAAAATTTCTTGTTTGATCGATTAGGATGTTTTCCTGTATAGACTCTTAAGAAAGTGTTCTGATGCTTTTGAGAATTATCAATAAAATCTAGATGCATCTAAAACTTAAGTTAAAATCTATCAGCATTTTTAATTTATTTTGATACTATCATTTTAAAGGAAAAGTATATATATCTTACGCTATATTCATGGTTATTTTATTATATAAATATTGACTTTAAAGATTATATAAAGTGAATATTCCACAGAATATGTACACAGTTGTTATCTACTTAGGTGTGAAAAATATTTTCTGTGTCTTAATAATGAAGATATGTTTGAAATAGTGTATATTTTTGTCAGAAAAGATTCTTTGATGTTTCTTAATAAATTTCGGAAGAAATCTTTGCATTTAGAACTAATTAAAAACATAAGGCACACTAATTTCTTTAGATTTTCAGTATTTTATTCCATTCTGAACGTTTTATTTTGTATAGAACAAATGCAATATAATTTTGTATAATTCATGTTCAAAAATTCAGTACACGATTTTACAATTCATTACGTGGTTTCAATAGTTTATTTATTTCCAGAAGAAGAATGATGCATTTGTTGGTAATGAAAGATCGAAGGCATTGAGTTATAAAGTCAGTAAATGAAAAGTTCATTTATATGTCAAAATGAAAGCCTTTGTTTATACATTTCCAGAAGATGGCACTATTTTCAGGTTCAATATATTACAGTTCTTTAAATACATACACAAGGTATAGATGGCACCATTGAAACTTTATAAATGATTTATTACATTTCAAAGAGATAGCAGCACTAGAATCTCTTTGAAATTTAAATGTTAGTGACTACAAATATTTTTAAATGGAATATTTCCTCTGGTATTTTGTAACATTTTCTAAGTGTGGGATACTAACTTTTCATTTTGCAAAATGAACCAGGACAACAGAAATGATTATATCTTTCAATGTTGCTTTCATTATCTTTAGGATAAAACGAAAGGAGATTAGCGTTTTCCTATTTTGACATTAAACCGTGTTCGTAAAATATTCGAGAATTGTTGTTTCAATCTAAAATATAATTATTTGATTTTAACTGATTAAGAAATTTTTAATTTGCTCAATAATGTAGCCGATCATTCTTTCTTAATGTTCTGAAGTATGGGTTACGTTTAATCCCTGGAGAAAAGTTGATTTTTACATGAAAAAGTATAGGTTATTGACGCTTATAAATCAACATTTTATATTTGTTTCATATTTAGCATTAAGTATTACTGCAGATGAAAGTATCTTGCCAATTCTCTGGTCAGAAAAATAATTTCAAAGTTACAACGAATTCTATTGACGGTACCATCGAGCATTTGGTTTTTGCCTTTGAAGGTGGTGTGATACATCTAACCTCTCTTCAAAGATCTTAGAATATAATACTTATCTTTAGTACTTCACAAATAAAGACGTCAACATGGTTTTGACATTTCGATGCAGATTCGTATTTTCTATTTATGTACACGAATTTTCGTTATTCATGTTCCGTAAAAAGTATCATAATAATAAATTAAATATAAACAATTTTTAAAAATTTCTTTTGATCGATTAGGATTTTTCCTTATAAGACTCTTAAAAGTAGTCTGATGCTTTTGAAATTATCAATAAAATCTAGAATGCATCTAAAACTTAAGTTAAAATCATCAGCATTTTTAATTTATTTTGATACTATCACATTTAAAGGAAAGATATATATATCTTACGCGTATTATTCATGGTTATTTTATTATATAATATTGACTTTAAGTTACTTTTAAAGTGAATATTCCACAGAATATAATACACAGTTGTTATCTACTTAGGTGTGAAGAATATTTTCTGTGTCTTAATAATGAAGATATGTTTGAAATAGTAGTATATTTTTTTTGTCAGAAAAGGATTCTTT
The DNA here is from genome assembly GCA_019973975.1 of Trichonephila clavata. Classification (NCBI taxonomy): domain Eukaryota; kingdom Metazoa; phylum Arthropoda; class Arachnida; order Araneae; family Nephilidae; genus Trichonephila; species Trichonephila clavata. The sequence continues at coordinate 23,575 of BMAO01023376.1, read as the reverse complement.
GGATGTTTCTTAATAAATTTTCGGAAAGAAATCTTTGCATTTAAGACTGTAATTAAAAAACATAAGGCACACTAATTTCTTTTGAATTTTTCAGTATTTTATTCCATTCTGAACGATTTTATTTTGTATAGAACAAAATGCAATATAATTTTTTGTATAATTCATGTTCAAAAAATTCAGTACACGAAGTTTTACAATTCATTACGTGGTTTCAATAGTTTATTTATTTCCAGAAGAGAAGAATGATGCATTTTGTTGGTAATGAAAGATCGGAAGGCATTGAGTTGCTAAGAAAGTTGCAGTAAATGAAAAGTTCATTTTATATGTCAAAAAATATGTGAAAAGCCTTTGTTTATACATTTTACCAGAAGATGGCAGCACTATTTTTCAGGTTCAATATATTACAGTTCTTTTAAATACATACACAAGGTATAGATGGCACCATTGAAACTTTATAAGCTAATGATTTATTACATTTCAAAGAGATGGCAGCACTAGAATCATTCTTTGAAATTTAAATGTTAGTGACTACAAATATTTTTTTTTAAATGGAAAAATTATTTCCTCCTTCGGTATTTTTGTAACGACATCTAAGTGTGGGATACATAACTTTTCATTTTTGCAAAATGAACCAGGACAACGAAAGTAATTATATCTTTCAATGTTGCACGTTTCATTATCTTTTAGGATAAAAACGAAAGGAGGATTAGCGTTTTCCTATTTTGACATTAAAGCCAGTGTTCGTAAAATATTCGAGAAATTGTTGTTTCAATCTAAAATATAATTAATTGAATTTTAACTGATTAAGAAATTTTTTAATTAGCTCAATAATTAGCCACAGATCATTCTTTCTTAATGTTCTGAAGTATGGGTTACGTTTAATCCCTGGAGAAAAAAGTTGATTTTTTTACATGAAAAAAAGTATAGGTTTAACCCTTAAGATTTTATTGCGCTTATAAATCAACATTTTTATATTTGTTTCATATTTTAGCATTTAGTAGTACTGCAGATGAAAAGTATCTTTGCCAATTCTCTGGTCAGAAAAAAAATAATTTCAAAAGTTACAGAGCAATTACTTTATTGACGGTACCATCGAGCATTTGGTTGTTGCCTTTGAAGGTGTAGTGTGATACATCTAACCACTCGTCTCCAAAAGATCTTTAAGAATATAATACTTATCATTAATTAGTACTTCACAAATAAAAAAGACGTCAACATGGATTTTGAACATTTCGATGCAGATATCCGTATTTTCTATTTACATGTACACGAATTATTTACGTTATTCAATTGTTCCGTAAAAAAGTACATAATAATAAATTTAAAATATAAACAATTTTTTTTAAAAAAAATTTCTTGTTTGATCGATTAGGATGTTTTTTCCCTGTATAAGACTCTTAAGAAAGTAGTCTGATGCTTTTGAAATTATCAATAAAATCTAGAATGCATCTAAAACTTAAGTTAAAATCTATCAGCATTTTTTAATTTATTTTGATACTATCACATTTTAAAGGAAAAAGTATATATATCTTACGCGTATTATTCATGGTTATTTTTTTATATAAATATTGACTTTAAAGTTACTATTTTAAAGTGAATATTCCACAGAATATGTACACAGTTGCTATCTACTTAGGTGTGAAGAATATTTTCTGTGTCTTAATAATGAAGATATGTTTGAAATAGTAGTATATTTTTTTTTGTGAGAAAAGGATTCTTTGGATGTTTCTTAATAAATTTTCGGAAAGAAATCTTTGCATTTAAGACTGTAATTAAAAAACATAAGGCACACTAATTTCTTTTGAATTTTTCAGTATTTTATTCCATTCTGAACGATTTTATTTTGTATAGAACAAAATGCAATATAATTTTTTGTATAATTCATGTTCAAAAAAATTCAGTACACGAAGTTTTACAATTCATTACGTGGTTTCAATAGTTTATTTATTTCCAGAAGAGAAGAATGATGCATTTTGTTGGTAATGAAAGATCGGAAGGCATTGAGTTGCTAAGAAAGTTGCAGTAAATGAAAAGTTCATTTTATATGTCAAAAAATATGTGAAAAGCCTTTGTTTATACATTTTACCAGAAGATGGCAGCACTATTTTTCAGGTTCAATATATTACAGTTCTTTTAAATACATACACAAGGTATAGATGGCACCATTGAAACTTTATAAGCTAATGATTTATTACATTTCAAAGAGATGGCAGCACTAGAATCATTCTTTGAAATTTAAATGTTAGTGACTACAAATATTTTTTTTTAAATGGAAAAATTATTTCCTCCTTCGGTATTTTGTAACGACATCTAAGTGTGGGATACATAACTTTTCATTTTTGCAAAATGAACCAGGACAACGAAAGTAATTATATCTTTCAATGTTGCACGTTTCATTATCTTTTAGGATAAAAACGAAAGGAGGATTAGCGTTTTCCTATTTTGACATTAAAGCCAGTGTTCGTAAAATATTCGAGAAATTGTTGTTTCAATCTAAAATATAATTAATTGAATTTTAACTGATTAAGAAATTTTTTAATTAGCTCAATAATTAGCCACAGATCATTCTTTCTTAATGTTCTGAAGTATGGGTTACGTTTAATCCCTGGAGAAAAAAGTTGATTTTTTTACATGAAAAAAAGTATAGGTTTAACCCTTAAGATTTTATTGCGCTTATAAATCAACATTTTTATATTTGTTTCATATTTTAGCATTTAGTAGTACTGCAGATGAAAAGTATCTTTGCCAATTCTCTGGTCAGAAAAAAAATAATTTCAAAAGTTACAGAGCAATTACTTTATTGACGGTACCATCGAGCATTTGGTTGTTGCCTTTGAAGGTGTAGTGTGATACATCTAACCACTCGTCTCCAAAAGATCCTTAAGAATATAATACTTATCATTAATTAGTACTTCACAAATAAAAAAGACGTCAACATGGATTTTGAACGTTTCGATGCAGATATCCGTATTTTCTATTTACATGTACACGAATTATTTACGTTATTCAATTGTTCCGTAAAAAAGTACATAATAATAAATTTAAAATATAAACAATTTTTTTTAAAAAAAATTTCTTGTTTGATCGATTAGGATGTTTTTTCCCTGTATAAGACTCTTAAGAAAGTAGTCTGATGCTTTTGAAATTATCAATAAAATCTAGAATGCATCTAAAACTTAAGTTAAAATCTATCAGCATTTTTTAATTTATTTTGATACTATCACATTTTAAAGGAAAAAGTATATATATCTTACGCGTATTATTCATGGTTATTTTTTTATATAAATATTGACTTTAAAGTTACTATTTTAAAGTGAATATTCCACAGAATATGTACACAGTTGCTATCTACTTAGGTGTGAAGAATATTTTCTGTGTCTTAATAATGAAGATATGTTTGAAATAGTAGTATATTTTTTTTTGTGAGAAAAGGATTCTTTGGATGTTTCTTAATAAATTTTCGGAAAGAAATCTTTGCATTTAAGACTGTAATTAAAAAACATAAGGCACACTAATTTCTTTTGAATTTTTCAGTATTTTATTCCATTCTGAACGATTTTATTTTGTATAGAACAAAATGCAATATAATTTTTTGTATAATTCATGTTCAAAAAAATTCAGTACACGAAGTTTTACAATTCATTACGTGGTTTCAATAGTTTATTTATTTCCAGAAGAGAAGAATGATGCATTTTGTTGGTAATGAAAGATCGGAAGGCATTGAGTTGCTAAGAAAGTTGCAGTAAATGAAAAGTTCATTTTATATGTCAAAAAATATGTGAAAAGCCTTTGTTTATACATTTTACCAGAAGATGGCAGCACTATTTTTCAGGTTCAATATATTACAGTTCTTTTAAATACATACACAAGGTATAGATGGCACCATTGAAACTTTATAAGCTAATGATTTATTACATTTCAAAGAGATGGCAGCACTAGAATCATTCTTTGAAATTTAAATGTTAGTGACTACAAATATTTTTTTTTAAATGGAAAAATTATTTCCTCCTTCGGTATTTGTGTAACGACATCTAAGTATGGGATACTTAACTTTTCATTTTTGCAAAATGAACCAGGACAACGAAAGTAATTATATCTTTCAATGTTGCACATTTCATTATCTTTTAGGATAAAAACGAAAGGAGGATTAGCGTTTTCCTATTTTGACATTAAAGCCAGTGTTCGTAAAATATTCGAGAAATTGTTGTTTCAATCTAAAATATAATTAATTGAATTTTAACTGATTAAGAAATTTTTTAATTAGCTCAATAATTAGCCACAGATCATTCTTTCTTAATGTTCTGAAGTATGGGTTACGTTTAATCCCTGGAGAAAAAAGTTGATTTTTTTACATGAAAAAAAGTATAGGTTTAACCCTTAAGATTTTATTGCGCTTATAAATCAACATTTTTATATTTGTTTCATATTTTAGCATTTAGTAGTACTGCAGATGAAAAGTATCTTTGCCAATTCTCTGGTCAGAAAAAAAATAATTTCAAAAGTTACAGAGCAATTACTTTATTGACGGTACCATCGAGCATTTGGTTGTTGCCTTTGAAGGTGTAGTGTGATACATCTAACCACTCGTCTCCAAAAGATACTTAAGAATATAATACTTATCATTAATTAGTACTTCACAAATAAAAAAGACGTCAACATGGATTTTGAACGTTTCGATGCAGATATCCGTATTTTCTATTTACATGTACACGAATTATTTACGTTATTCAATTGTTCCGTAAAAAAGTACATAATAATAAATTTAAAATATAAACAATTTTTTTTAAAAAAAATTTCTTGTTTGATCGATTAGGATGTTTTTTCCCTGTATAAGACTCTTAAGAAAGTAGTCTGATGCTTTTGAAATTATCAATAAAATCTAGAATGCATCTAAAACTTAAGTTAAAATCTATCAGCATTTTTTAATTTATTTTGATACTATCACATTTTAAAGGAAAAAGTATATATATCTTACGCGTATTATTCATGGTTATTTTTTTATATAAATATTGACTTTAAAGTTACTATTTTAAAGTGAATATTCCACAGAATATGTACACAGTTGCTATCTACTTAGGTGTGAAGAATATTTTCTGTGTCTTAATAATGAAGATATGTTTGAAATAGTAGTATATTTTTTTTTGTGAGAAAAGGATTCTTTGGATGTTTCTTAATAAATTTTCGGAAAGAAATCTTTGCATTTAAGACTGTAATTAAAAAACATAAGGCACACTAATTTCTTTTGAATTTTTCAGTATTTTATTCCATTCTGAACGATTTTATTTTGTATAGAACAAAATGCAATATAATTTTTTGTATAATTCATGTTCAAAAAAATTCAGTACACGAAGTTTTACAATTCATTACGTGGTTTCAATAGTTTATTTATTTCCAGAAGAGAAGAATGATGCATTTTGTTGGTAATGAAAGATCGGAAGGCATTGAGTTGCTAAGAAAGTTGCAGTAAATGAAAAGTTCATTTTATATGTCAAAAAATATGTGAAAAGCCTTTGTTTATACATTTTACCAGAAGATGGCAGCACTATTTTTCAGGTTCAATATATTACAGTTCTTTTAAATACATACACAAGGTATAGATGGCACCATTGAAACTTTATAAGCTAATGATTTATTACATTTCAAAGAGATGGCAGCACTAGAATCATTCTTTGAAATTTAAATGTTAGTGACTACAAATATTTTTTTTTAAATGGAAAAATTATTTCCTCCTTCGGTATTTTTGTAACGACATCTAAGTGTGGGATACATAACTTTTCATTTTTGCAAAATGAACCAGGACAACGAAAGTAATTATATCTTTCAATGTTGCACGTTTCATTATCTTTTAGGATAAAAACGAAAGGAGGATTAGCGTTTTCCTATTTTGACATTAAAGCCAGTGTTCGTAAAATATTCGAGAAATTGTTGTTTCAATCTAAAATATAATTAATTGAATTTTAACTGATTAAGAAATTTTTTAATTAGCTCAATAATTAGCCACAGATCATTCTTTCTTAATGTTCTGAAGTATGGGTTACGTTTAATCCCTGGAGAAAAAAGTTGATTTTTTTACATGAAAAAAAGTATAGGTTTAACCCTTAAGATTTTATTGCGCTTATAAATCAACATTTTTATATTTGTTTCATATTTTAGCATTTAGTAGTACTGCAGATGAAAAGTATCTTTGCCAATTCTCTGGTCAGAAAAAAAATAATTTCAAAAGTTACAGAGCAATTACTTTATTGACGGTACCATCGAGCATTTGGTTGTTGCCTTTGAAGGTGTAGTGTGATACATCTAACCACTCGTCTCCAAAAGATCTTAAGAATATAATACTTATCATTAATTAGTACTTCACAAATAAAAAAGACGTCAACATGGATTTTGAACGTTTCGATGCAGATATCCGTATTTTCTATTTACATGTACACGAATTATTTACGTTATTCAATTGTTCCGTAAAAAAGTACATAATAATAAATTTAAAATATAAACAATTTTTTTTAAAAAAATTTCTTGTTTGATCGATTAGGATGTTTTTTCCCTGTATAAGACTCTTAAGAAAGTAGTCTGATGCTTTTGAAATTATCAATAAAATCTAGAATGCATCTAAAACTTAAGTTAAAATCTATCAGCATTTTTTAATTTATTTTGATACTATCACATTTTAAAGGAAAAAGTATATATATCTTACGCGTATTATTCATGGTTATTTTTTTATATAAATATTGACTTTAAAGTTACTATTTTAAAGTGAATATTCCACAGAATATGTACACAGTTGCTATCTACTTAGGTGTGAAGAATATTTTCTGTGTCTTAATAATGAAGATATGTTTGAAATAGTAGTATATTTTTTTTTGTGAGAAAAGGATTCTTTGGATGTTTCTTAATAAATTTTCGGAAAGAAATCTTTGCATTTAAGACTGTAATTAAAAAACATAAGGCACACTAATTTCTTTTGAATTTTTCAGTATTTTATTCCATTCTGAACGATTTTATTTTGTATAGAACAAAATGCAATATAATTTTTTGTATAATTCATGTTCAAAAAAATTCAGTACACGAAGTTTTACAATTCATTACGTGGTTTCAATAGTTTATTTATTTCCAGAAGAGAAGAATGATGCATTTTGTTGGTAATGAAAGATCGGAAGGCATTGAGTTGCTAAGAAAGTTGCAGTAAATGAAAAGTTCATTTTATATGTCAAAAAATATGTGAAAAGCCTTTGTTTATACATTTTACCAGAAGATGGCAGCACTATTTTTCAGGTTCAATATATTACAGTTCTTTTAAATACATACACAAGGTATAGATGGCACCATTGAAACTTTATAAGCTAATGGTTTATTACATTTCAAAGAGATGGCAGCACTAGAATCATTCTTTGAAATTTAAATGTTAGTGACTACAAATATTTTTTTTTAAATGGAAAAATTATTTCCTCCATCGGTATTTGTGTAACGACATCTAAGTATGGGATACTTAACTTTTCATTTTTGCAAAATGAACCAGGACAACGAAAGTAATTATATCTTTCAATGTTGCACGTTTCATTATCTTTTAGGATAAAAACGAAAGGAGGATTAGCGTTTTCCTATTTTGACATTAAAGCCAGTGTTCGTAAAATATTCGAGAAATTGTTGTTTCAATATAAAATATAATTAATTGAATTTTAACTGATTAAGAAATATTTTAATTAGCTCAATAATTAGCCACAGATCATTCTTTCTTAATGTTCTGAAGTATGGGTTACGTTTAATCCCTGGAGAAAAAAGTTGATTTTTTTACATGAAAAAAAGTATAGGTTTAACCCTTAAGATTTTATTGCGCTTATAAATCAACATTTTTATATTTGTTTCATATTTTAGCATTTAGTAGTACTGCAGATGAAAAGTATCTTTGCCAATTCTCTGGCCAGAAAAAAAATAATTTCAAAAGTTACAGAGCAATTACTTTATTGACGGTACCATCGAGCATTTAGTTGTTGCCTTTGAAGGTGTAGTGTGATACATCTAACCACTCGTATCCAAATGATCCTTAAGAATATAATACTTATCATTAATTAGTACTTCACAAATAAAAAAGACGTCAACATGGATTTTGAACGTTTCGATGCAGATATCCGTATTTTCTATTTACATGTACACGAATTATTTACGTTATTCAATTGTTCCGTAAAAAAGTACATAATAATAAATTTAAAATATAAACAATTTTTTTTTAAAAAAATTTCTTGTTTGATCGATTAGGATGTTTTTTCCCTGTATAAGACTCTTAAGAAAGTAGTCTGATGCTTTTGAAATTATCAATAAAATCTAGAATGCATCTAAAACTTAAGTTAAAATCTATCAGCATTTTTTAATTTATTTTGATACTATCACATTTTAAAGGAAAAAGTATATATATCTTACGCGTATTATTCATGGTTATTTTTTTATATAAATATTGACTTTAAAGTTACTATTTTAAAGTGAATATTCCACAGAATATGTACACAGTTGTTATCTACTTAGGTGTGAAGAATATTTTCTGTGTCTTAATAATGAAGATATGTTTGAAATAGTAGTATATTTTTTTTTGTGAGAAAAGGATTCTTTGGATGTTTCTTAATAAATTTTCGGAAAGAAATCTTTGCATTTAAGACTGTAATTAAAAAACATAAGGCACACTAATTTCTTTTGAATTTTTCAGTATTTTATTCCATTCTGAACGATTTTATTTTGTATAGAACAAAATGCAATATAATTTTTTGTATAATTCATGTTCAAAAAAATTCAGTACACGAAGTTTTACAATTCATTACGTGGTTTCAATAGTTTATTTATTTCCAGAAGAGAAGAATGATGCATTTTGTTGGTAATGAAAGATCGGAAGGCATTGAGTTGCTAAGAAAGTTGCAGTAAATGAAAAGTTCATTTTATATGTCAAAAAATATATGAAAAGCCTTTGTTTATACATTTTACCAGAAGATGGCAGCACTATTTTTCAGGTTCAATATATTACAGTTCTTTTAAATACATACACAAGGTATAGATGGCACCATTGAAACTTTATAAGCTAATGATTTATTACATTTCAAAGAGATGGCAGCACTAGAATCATTCTTTGAAATTTAAATGTTAGTGACTACAAATATTTTTTTTTAAATGGAAAAATTATTTCCTCCATCGGTATTTGTGTAACGACATCTAAGTATGGGATACTTAACTTTTCATTTTTGCAAAATGAACCAGGACAACGAAAGTAATTATATCTTTCAATGTTGCACGTTTCATTATCATTTAGGATAAAAACGAAAGGAGGATTAGCGTTTTCCTATTTTGACATTAAAGCCAGTGTTCGTAAAATATTCGAGAAATTGTTGTTTCAATATAAAATATAATTAATTGTCCATTTTAACTGATTAAGAAATTTTTTAATTAGCTCAATAATTAGCCACAGATCATTCTTTCTTAATGTTCTGAAGTATGGGTTACGTTTAATCCCTGGAGAAAAAAGTTGATTTTTTTACATGAAAAAAAGTATAGGTTTAACCCTTAAGATTTTATTGCGCTTATAAATCAACATTTTTATATTTGTTTCATATTTTAGCATTTAGTAGTACTGCAGATGAAAAGTATCTTTGCCAATTCTATGGTCAGAAAAAAAATAATTTCAAAAGTTATAGAGCAATTACTTTATTGACGGTACCATCGAGCATTTGGTTGTTGCCTTTGAAGGTGTAGTGTGATACATCTAACCACTCGTATCCAAATGATCCTTAAGAATATAATACTTATCATCAATTAGTACTTCACAAATAAAAAAGACGTCAACATGGATTTTGAACGTTTCGATGCAGATATCCGTATTTTCTATTTACATGTACACGAATTATTTACGTTATTCAATTGTTCCGTAAAAAAGTACATAATAATAAATTTAAAATATAAACAATTTTTTTTTTTTAAATTTCTTGTTTGATCGATTAGGATGTTTTTTCCCTGTATAAGACTCTTAAGAAAGTAGTCTGATGCTTTTGAAATTATCAATAAAATCTAGAATGCATCTAAAACTTAAGTTAAAATCTATCAGCATTTTTTAATTTATTTTGATACTATCACATTTTAAAGGAAAAAGTATATATATCTTACGCGTATTATTCATGGTTATTTTTTTATATAAATATTGACTTTAAAGTTACTATTTTAAAGTGAATATTCCACAGAATATGTACACAGTTGTTATCTACTTAGGTGTGAAGAATATTTTCTGTGTCTTAATAATGAAGATATGTTTGAAATAGTAGTATATTTTTTTTTGTGAGAAAAGGATTCTTTGGATGTTTCTTAATAAATTTTCGGAAAGAAATCTTTGCATTTAAGACTGTAATTAAAAAACATAAGGCACACTAATTTCTTTTGAATTTTTCAGTATTTTATTCCATTCTGAACGATTTTATTTTGTATAGAACAAAATGCAATATAATTTTTTGTATAATTCATGTTCAAAAAAATTCAGTACACGAAGTTTTACAATTCATTACGTGGTTTCAATAGTTTATTTATTTCCAGAAGAGAAGAATGATGCATTTTGTTGGTAATGAAAGATCGGAAGGCATTGAGTTGCTAAGAAAGTTGCAGTAAATGAAAAGTTCATTTTATATGTCAAAAAATATGTGAAAAGCCTTTGTTTATACATTTTACCAGAAGATGGCAGCACTATTTTTCAGGTTCAATATATTACAGTTCTTTTAAATACATACACAAGGTATAGATGGCACCATTGAAACTTTATAAGCTAATGATTTATTACATTTCAAAGAGATGGCAGCACTAGAATCATTCTTTGAAATTTAAATGTTAGTGACTACAAATATTTTTTTTTAAATGGAAAAATTATTTCCTCCTTCGGTATTTGTGTAACGACATCTAAGTATGGGATACTTAACTTTTCATTTTTGCAAAATGAACCAGGACAACGAAAGTAATTATATCTTTCAATGTTGCACATTTCATTATCTTTTAGGATAAAAACGAAAGGATGATTAGCGTTTTCCTATTTTGACATTAAAGCCAGTGTTCGTAAAATATTCGAGAAATTGTTGTTTCAATATAAAATATAATTAATTGTCATTTTAACTGATTAAGAAATTTTTTAATTAGCTCAATAATTAGCCACAGATCATTCTTTCTTAAGGCTACAGTGGACAGTTAAAATGTGGAAAATTGTCCAAAATATCGAAAAAAATTTTTTTGCTGATTATAATATCTTATTAGCCTCTCTATCAAACGCAAAAAAATTTTTTTGGTTTTATGCATTTTTTACTGAGTTATAGGGTAGTTTCGAATTAGTCATCCATGACCACGCCCCTTTGTTTACATTTTCTAATGTCATGCTATTGTAGCTGTCATGCACTTTGACAGGAAAAATTTTATTTACTGTAGACAAAGCCTCACTAATTTTTATTTTTAAATGTTAATTTATCAAGTTCAGGTTGGCAACACTTTGCTTTAACTGTATCTGAGACCTAAATTGACATTATTTGTTTACAATTTGTTCAAACTTCGGTTTGCATTTTTCTTTCAAGTTTACTCAAACCTTATATTTATTTTACCAAAACAAAAAGTTCTTTTCAGAACTAAAGCTCTTTTTAAATCGCATTTATTGTTTAAAATTATTAGTATGGATCTTATATCATCGAGATATAGAAAACCAAAAGGTCGCCCTACCAAAAGGAGGAAGTTGTTGTCTGAAAACAGCAAGAAGCGATGGCAGAAATCTCCTGAAACTGTTGATGAAAAAAACAGTTTTATATTACAGAGGGATCCATTATCTGACCCAAGTACATCTTCCCAACCTGAGGCAAGTTATATTTTCACCCACAAGGCTGTGTTTTCTGAACTATTGCAAAAAGTTCCTTGCAAATATTGTACAAACTGTGCCCTTGTTATAAAACAACACCAATCCATGGGATATTCTACAAAAATTGAACTTTTATGTGAATCATGCCATGAAAGCTATGGAAGTGTGTATTCAAGTTTCCAAGGGGAGTCTAAAAATTCACATGATATTAACAGCAAGCTGGTGAGTGCCTTCCTATCCATAGGCAGAGGGCATGCTGCTTTGGAAACTTTTTCATCTGTGCTCAACATGCCAACAATGGACAGAAAAACATTTGCCAAATGCATGCACAACTTATCGGTTAAAAACAAAGAAGTGAAGAAAAAAATGCTCGAAATGTCACGTCAAGGAGCTAGAGAAGCTCACATAAAAGTTGATTCTTCTCTAAAATATCAGGAAATCATTGACGTGAGTGTGTCATATGACGGTACATGGCAAAAGCGAGGACATACATCTAACCTAGGATTAGGAATAATCATCGATGTCCTTAGTGGACTTGTTCTTGACTTTGAAGTATTGTCGAAATACTGTCATAATTGCATAATTACGGGTCGAGATATGGGAGCCGATAGTGCGGAATTTCACATTTGGCGAAAAGGACATATGGATGAGTGTGACAAAAATTTCGATGGAACGTCTGGAGCCATGGAGATGCATGCTGCACTAATTATGTGGAGACGGTCAATAAGTGATTGCCAAATGAGATTCGTTTCCATGCTGAGTGATGGTGACTCGAAAACTTTTCAATTTTTGTCAGAAAATGAAGTATATGGTTCTGAGGTAAAAATCGAAAAGGAAGAGTGCTTGAATCATGTTGCGAAGAGGCTAGGTACATCGTTACGCAACAAAGTAAAAGAGTGGAAGGTGAAGAAGGTGACTCTTGGTGGGCGTAAGCAGGGAAGCCTTACGGATAAAAATATAACAAAGTTGCAAAATTACTACAGAAAAGCTATAAAAGATAATGTTCCTAATACCCAAAAAATGAAAACTGCTATATATGCCAGCCTGATGCATTGCTCGTCAACTGACGAAAAGCCTACGCATGGTAAGTGTCCTGAAGGGGAATCATCATGGTGTTTTTATAAAAGAGCAATAGCCAAAGGTGAAACCCCAGGGTCACATAGTTCAATGAGAACTTGCTTGTCACAACAAGTAGTTGAAAAAATTATGCCTGTTTACCAACGTTTAGCTTCAGACACCATTCTTGAAAGATGCGTAGGAGGCAAGACGCAGAATTGTAATGAAAGTCTGCATAGCTGCATTTGGCGAAAATGCCCAAAAGAGGTATTCGTATCCAAAAGGAGGCTAGAAATAGCAGTTACGGATGCTGTCGAAAAGCACAATTTGGGCTACGTAAAATCACTTGAATCAAAAGAGGACTCAAACCTTAATGATAGTTTTTCTTTGACTATTGCTGAAAGACAGGATAAACGACGCATTTCTCAAAACATTTCTGTGAAAAGAGAGAAAAGGAAAAGAAATACTACTAATAAAGATGTAGCCTATAATGCCGGTGCTTTTTAATTTTTTTCAGATTTAGCGACAGTTTTCTTTTTATGTGTAATTGAATTTATTACTGTTTTGCATTTTTATAATTTAATTGTATTGAAATACTTTATTTTTACTCATTGTGATTAATGAAATATATAATTTATTATCTGGTTGATGAAATACATTCTACTAATTTACTTTATAGATATTATTAGAAAGTTCTAGCTTATTTTTCAATTTTTATCACTATATATACCACGCATGCTAATGTGACTGTTTCAATAAATATTGCAGAATCTTTTATTTATATATTCTGCACCTATCTTATGTTTATATGATATTAGTGTTTTTCAAATTTATACTTATATATCTTTAATTTTTTTTAAAAAATCAGTTATTTTCTTATAAAATCAAAATAGTTGTTTCTCACAAAAACAAAAATTTGCCTCGAAACTGTTTTGAATTTTTGTAATTTAATCCTATTGAAATACTTTATTTTTACTTATTGTGATTTATGAAATACATAATATATTATCCGGTTGAGATAAAATAATAATGGAATACATTCTGCTAATTTACTTCTGATATTATTAGAAAGTTCTAGCTTACTTTTCAATTTTTATCACTATCTGTACCACATGTCGATGTGACTGTTACAATAAATATTGCACTTATATGTATATATTCTGCACTTATATTACATTTGTTATGATATTAGTGTTTTTATATTTCAAATTTATATTTATATCTTCATTTTTTTATAAAAAGCTAAGTTATTTTCCTTTAAAATAAAAAAAGCTGTTTTTCTCAAAATCAAAAATTTGCCTCGGAACCAAAATTCAAAATGTTCCATGCGTTGCAATTTTTGTCCAATTATAACAAAACTTTCCAAAAGTATTCTTCTAATATGTAATTATAACTTCTTGGATGCATTGTAGCAATAGTGATAGGGTGAAAGAAGAAATTAAAGTTTTTTATGTATAAAGTCATTAAAATTCTTGAAAATTTCATATAAAAATTTGCGTTTACCCATACTTTGTAAATTATCATATAAAACATTACTTTACATGCATAAATTTCTAAAGAATTGCTTAAAGAAGTTAAATCAGTTAAAAATATGAAATTTTTTAAAAAATCAAAACGCATGGAACGTTTTGAAATTTTTAAATTATTGTTAAATTTTTTAAAAATTTTTAAATTTCTTAAAAACTACTCATTTTTTTCTCACCAAATTTTTTATATGGTTTTAATTATAACTTAAATACTGGCAGTCAAAATTTGGAGCATGTGTGTAACAAATTTAAAAAAAAAATTTTACTGTCCACTGTAGCCTTAAGGAATTTCTGGTAATTAAACCTATCTCGATTTGGTATTCAAATAAGGAAATTAAATACTTAATTGATAGTCGGCTTCAATAACTTTACAGAAAGATTTAATTGTATAATTTGCATTATTTGAACCAATTGATTATTTTTTCTGATATAAAATGTGTTTCGCCGGATTTTTTCCTATACTGTAATTTAATGGCTATGCCTTCACTATTAAAGCGAAAAGAGAGTATTCATGGAATATTTTGAAATTTTTAAAAACACTATGTTATTAACAAGGTATGAGTTATAATATTGCAAATTTCCACGGAATTTAAGCATTTTTCTTCTGAAAATGTGCTTCACGCTTAGTTCAAGCTCTGTACTTTTACCGAAACAGCTTGCATTCATAAGGATATTTCAGTTCGCAGGGTTTTACATCGTGGAAAAATGCATCTTATCCAATCAAAAAATTTCCAGTCTCAGGACGTTTTAGTTAAATTCACTCATTTATTATTAAACTTTGAGTTTAGAACTACACTGCTGGCCACCGTTAATGCACACCAAGAAAGACAAGAGATAGCACAACAAAATTTATTTTGTAGATAACATGTTGACCAAGTATCAAATGATTAAATTTATAGAATTTTGTGAAGTGTGGTTCCTGCCAGAATCAGTAGCCAGAGTAGCCACCATTATTGGAGATCACGGCTGCCACACGCTTGCATTGATTCAAAGAGACTTGGATGTGTTCTTGGGTACAGAAGACCAAGCAGCTTCACACATTGCCAAAGTTGATCTGGTGTGGCAGCTGGGGGTATAATCTGGGTCAATCGTTGAGCAACCACGGACCACATGTTTTCTATCGGCGAAAGATCTGGAGAGCGAGCCGGCCAGGGAAGCAATTCAATCTGGTAATTGACGAGAAACCTTTGAACAATGCGTGCCACGTGTGGTCACGCATTATCCTATTGAAATATGGCTGTGGCGAAGCCTTAAATGTAAAGAAGGACAATTGGCTCCAACACCTTGAGATGTAGCGCTGCTGTTTTAAA
Organism: Trichonephila clavata; assembly: GCA_019973975.1. NCBI lineage: Eukaryota > Metazoa > Arthropoda > Arachnida > Araneae > Nephilidae > Trichonephila > Trichonephila clavata. Next base: position 7,835 of record BMAO01023376.1, on the reverse strand, counting down.
GTACCGCATGCGTACTAGAGGAGTGCTATCCAATACCGCCCCATACCATAATACCCGGTGCGGGACCAGTGTGGCGGTGCATAACGCAGCTGTTCAGCATCCTCTCTCCACGGTGTCTCCAGACTTGAATCCGACCATCGTGGTGTTGCAGATAGATGCGTGACTCGTCAGTAAAGACAACTTCATTCCATTCTACCGCCCACATCCTTCTTTCATCGCGGCGGAGACGTCTGTGGTTCTGCGTCAAGGGTAGACCAAGCAATGGACGTCTTCCGGACAGACCACTCTGCTGTAAACGGCGTCGAATGGTACGCGCAGACACTGAATGATGCTTTACAGACTCAATGTGCTGTGCTATGGTTCGTGATGTGACTGAGCGATCCGTCACTGCTATGCGCACAATTTGCCTGTCCTCACGTGAAGTGGTGCACTGAGGTGGATGCGATCGACCACGTCGTTCCGTCATACCCTCCTGCATCCAACGGTCACATATCTGCATTACAGTTGTTTGGTTTCGTCCAACACGACTACCGATTTCCCTGAAAGATAATCCACAATCTCGGTAGGCCACTATCCTTCCTCTGTCGAACTCGGATACTTTATCAAAAGCTGATCACTGTTTTCTACGAGACATAATTGATCGTTTTTTGAAAAAACCACAAGAAAAACACAATTGCCGAACTTGAAATCGTCGAAATCTCCAAGCCTTAAATAGCGCTTTGAGTGGCGCCACAGGCGTGCGTGATGTGTGTCTGCGCTGAAATTCTAATCCTTTGCATATATCACCTCCGCTAATGCATGTTGTAAATTTCATGTTATTTGCGTTCTTCCTTCAGGGTGTTGCATTTACGGTGGCCAGCAGTGTATATATGTGTCTTGCTATAATTTTTGACTATCTTAACATATCAGAGTTCAAAAAAATAAACACAGAGCTGGACCGTGAACTAAACGGTAATTTTTATATTTGAATAATTGATTTACAAACTCTTACCTAGAAAAAGATGCAATAAAATTATTTTTCACTTAAGATAAACATAAAAACAATCATTTCAACAGAAGAGAAAAATTAATTGTAAGTTTCAACTCCTTTCATCCACTAATTTAAAATTTGACTAAATTCAGGAACAGGATATGCATAAATAAGAAATAAAGTACTTAAAGAGAGAGAGTTATGTTTTCTTATATTTTTGTTTCGAAACCGTAAAATTTTTCTTACTGTTTTAACCTCTTGAGTGGTTTGCCCGTACACTGAACGGGCACTGATTTTTTTCCTTTGATTTGCACGCATTTTTAATTCTTATGGTATCTTATTTTGTGCTAATGTCATGAAATGTTGATGTAGCTTAAGTACGGTACTGAAATGCTTTTTATCCGGCATTTTTTGTGGTTAAGGCGGGAATTAGTATAGTGTTTATGAAAAACAATAAAAAAAAATGTGCCTTTTCTTGAAGAATTTTGGGTAAAAAAATTAATTCCTTAGGGGTTAAATTATTTATTTATTTATATAATACAGGAAAAGTGGATTTAATTCTGAATTTATATTGGAAAATGAAACTCATTGCGAAAGATAACCTGAAGTTTCTTTCAGTGTAAGTGTTTTGGGAATTTTATATATGTACAAGAACATAAGCCTATCTCTCTAGATATATCAAAAGGCGATTCACTCACTCATTAGGAGATATCCGAAGTTATAAGACCTACAGACTTGAAACTAGACAGGCATGTTCCTTTTGTTGAGAAGAGATACGATAAGAACAGATTTAGTGAAAATCGCTTCTCAAAGGGCTGCGCGGGGGTATTACAGAGAAAATAATTCTAGTTTATGAACTTTAGATTTACAGAGTCGAAATTTGGCAGATGTGAGCCATTTGTTAAGTAAAGAGATCTAAAAATTTATTTTGCGGAAATAGAGTCTGGAGGAAGAGTACTGGGAAAAATATAACTAAACTTCCATTTTAAAAGCTCAAGTCTTTTTTAAATCAAGAAGCGAGGGCTTTTCGAATGTTTTTCAATACAATCGAAGCTTTATTGCTAGGACTTGGATATCAATAACTTAAGGTATCCGACTACTCTAAAATTGTGAATTTTCCAAAAGTTGACAATTTTTTTATGGTTTTGTTTTATAGGACATCTTATTAGCTTTATAAAAATACCAAGTTTATTATTTTCCGTTCACTAGAACCAAAACTACAAGTGTTCTAGTAAAAGCAGATGCTATTACTTTAAGCAAGAAGTCATACTTTAAAACGCGTTTTACTCGTAATGTGTTTTTTGAAAATGCTCAAACGGAGCCAGCGATTGCTAAAAAAGTTTTGAAAATAATTAACTGAATTTTTTTTGTGTATGTTCTGTATAATAGTAGAAGTGTTTTAACCTTCAGATTTATCAATCACTGTTTTTTATTACAAAGTTTACAGTCCCTTATGTAAATATAATCACATTTTCTTAAGCAATTTCAATAATAATTAAGATAAAGTGCTCTAGTTTTTGTAAAAAGGAAAATATCCCCTATCCTGAAGGAAATTTCAAAAAATGAATAACATTGCAACACTCAGAACTGAAAATTTGTTCATAAACTTTTGGTACAGAATGGGTCACGTTTATGTTATTTGTTTGTAAATTTTGACCCATTTTTAGTAATAACAATTTCTTTTCCTCTACTTAATTTTAGCATATTTTTCTTAAAATGTACTAAAAAAATCTAAAAACAACAAAAAAATTCCCCATATTTCCCTTTTTTTAAAAAAAGTTGTTGCATGTACTCGGATACCTTAAAAAGTATACAGTCGTACAACATCATGAAATACTCAGCGAAGTGAGCCAGTGACGGCTAATTTTATAAAGTAGTTAATTTTAGTCATGATAGATTGAAAATTTTTAAGCCAATTGGAGTGACTTGATACAATTATCTGAGAAATGAAATAAATGCAGCGTTAAAAGTTTTTAATAATTGTAATAATCAAATATCTACGCATGGCAATAATTTCTATGAGTTTCTTAAAAAGACTTGAGACCATAATTTTGTTAAGAAGTTTCACTTCTTAATAAAATGAATGTTTTCAAAATGATGACACACTGGATAGATATAGCTTAATGATATTACTTGGAACACAGTTGAAAAACTACAAGGATTTAATTATTCTCTTTTCAGTTTAGGTACAGTTTTCTATTTAATATGTATAGGTGTAAGCAGACAATTTTACTTGACATCTGCTGCAGAAAACATCTGCTGATTTTTTGTGACATCTGCATAGAATAATCATATTTATACTCCCCTATATAAAATTGTTGCATCATTCATCTCAACAGACCAAGTATCTTGGTATCATACTTGTTAAAAATCTCTCTCTCTTTCTCCTCTCTTACTTCCGAACACCATATTCTACACATTGAAAGCAAACTTAAACAAGTACGGTGCAGTCTGGACTTCTTAATTGCTAAAAAATCTACTTTAAGAAGAGAGAATAAAAGTGATTATTTACTTTCTGATCAGGGACGTCTTAAGGCATGGACCAACTGGGTCCGGAACCAGAACTTCACCCTCGCTGGGGGCCTCATTTTGTTCTGGACTCTATTTTAATAAGATCATAATCTAATAATTTTAGTGGTCAATACTGTTCCCGTACATATTCGCCAAAAACAGGAAATTTCAAACTACATGTCAATAGACGATAGTGGTAAGACTGAATAATGATGTGATCCCCATTGTCCATGCCTAGGCCGTAGTTCATGTTTTATTAGTGGAGAAGATTTTTGTGCTATCCTCTTTGTTTCAGCTCCCACCAGGTGGTGCTACAGCATATAAGCTTTTACACCGTTCAGTCAATCGTCAAGTTGCCAACATGGTAGTAAAAATGATGCCATCTTTGGCTCTATCGCGAACATTTCGCTATGTTTCCGTTCACCATTATAATGAAAGGAACGGCGTTGCTTGCGAATATTACAATTTTAACATAAAATAAATACAACAGAAAGTAATATTAACGTACAATGCATCCAGATATAAATTATTTACACTATTTTAAGCATTCATTACACAAAATTTGTACCAATATGTTACTTTTGCTGAGCAGAGATCAGCTCAGGAAGATGTTTTCGAAAATCGACCCATAAGGGAGTTAAAGGGGCGTTACAAATAAATAAAACACCTTTTTATCAGCTATTAGACCTACAAACGTAAAACTTAACAAATATGATTTTTTTAGTTCAGCTGAGATATGCAAAAGGATTTTTTTTTTTCATTTGCAATTCACGTAAAATTAACTCATTAAAAACTTTTTTTGTCCTTCAATCTGTATTGTTTAATTTTTAAAATCATCCGTGCGAAGAACGGGTATACCAACTAGTATTATATAAAATATTAGACTAGAAGGACTATTTTTGTGCTTCACTTTATAAAGCAGAAGCGTAATATGTGACTCAATACGAATTAAAATTTAGGGAATAACTCAGATTGCTTTAACTCTTTTGGATCAAAACCTAAATATTTGTATTGATCTCTTATAAAAGAAATGTAAAACAAATTAATAGCAAATACATCAAAGAGAATAATTATTCATTTTTCCGAAAAATTGCACTCGGCAATGTGGAAAAGAGGTTCTCCAAAACATGAGAACTATATTTAAAAATGCGTGTCCTTGAAAAAGCAATGCATTGATGCTTAAAAAATTACGTACGATTGTTTTCAGGAAATTATCAAAGACCAGGAAGTCTGATTGCAATAGTTCAGGAAGTAATCCAAGACGTAAGCACAGTTCATCGGCTTCAAATAAGAAGTGATTGTACAATCAACAACGTACGAGAAAACACTTTAGAAACATCTATTCAATGCCACAAACAATTAAGCAATTCACTTTTTCCCATTTTTAAGTTTCATTATTTTAATGTTGTCTTCTCTTACCAAATGTACTCCGCCAAATGTACGAAAGCCCGAATTAAACGAGGAGCACATTTTCAAAAGAAAATTGTCTTTTCTTGAAAATTTACAATGTTGTAATTCATACATGTTTATTATGCAGCGTTTTTCAAAATTTTAAAATATTCCATGGATAATTAATTTTTCAATTTCACGTGTAAAGGGATATCTCGTTTAACATTAGGGTATAGGAGAAAAAAATGCAAAACAAATTTTACAGCAGAAAAAAAGGATACAACTTGGGTAAAATGAGTAGTATGGTAAAATATGCTGCCCTCTATAGGATAGCGAGGCCGGAATATAATATATAAATATTGAAGTACTTTTATATCTAAAAAATATTCCAAACTCGGATCCTATTCTTTAACATTAAGGAAAGATAGCTTTAAAGAATAGGGACTATAAAATCTGAAAAAGAAAAGAATTTCAGATAGAAAAAATACTCTTTCATTAATATCTAATTTTTTATTTCCTTTTACTCTTCTTTTTTTTTTTACTCATTTTTTCCTTGTATAAAAAAATATTCCTTATCGTTTCCATATTTGTATGCTAAACAGGTTTAACTTATCATATTAAAAGAAAAATGCTTATTTATAGAAAGTTTCTTAATTTTTTAGGAACATGCATAATAAATAGATACGTATTATAATCACACATGTTTTTATGAATATGGTTAATTTACACTTGGAAATGTATCTTAAATTGACTGTTTTACATTACATAATAACTGTATTAATAAACCTTGATGTAGTAAGTCATATAAAAATATTCTTCTGACTTAATATTGCCACTTGTCCACTATTTCAAAGAGAAATATGAAAAGGACTGACAGAGTGTTAAATATTTTATAGAATGGCGATATTTTGAAAATATTTATTCTGTTTCAAAAGTTTTAAAATATTTTCTGTTTCAAAAGTGTTGAAATCTTGAGCCGTGATTTCCATTTTCAATCGAAATTGCTACACTCAAGGTTATATTTAATTTAGAATTTCTTCATTTAATTAATTGCAATAAATGAGAGAACTTATATACAAGTTAAGCATATTTTTTGCTAATTAATATTAAGAACACGAGATATAAACGGTTTTGTAATTTTGAACCATAATATTACATATGAATTTAAATGTTTGTATATTTATTTAAGTTTTTACAAGCCACACCACATATTATATCATTTCAAGATTTTGCACGGAGCTTCGCTAATGATACAAAGGAACTGTAAACATATCCCCCCCCCCCAAAAATTTCAAATAATTTTAAGCGATTTTTTTTTCTAAAACCCTCTTACTTAAGGATCGTTTAGTGTTTATATGCAAAAATGCCAAATGCCGTGATTTGTAGCCAATAGTGGAACACAAATATCGCTCATATTTCGAAAAAGATTTTTGCATTTGGCGACATCTATTGATTTCGCAACGTTTCAGAAAAGATTTTTTTGAAATTGATCCTCCTCCCAAGAGAGGTTTCCGGTGGCGTTATAGGTGAAAATTTCCGTTTTTGAACTATTAGTCTAATAGAACTGAAATATGATAAATATACTTCTTTTGTTGAGTAGATATTCGCTAAAGAGAACAGGTTTTTTTCGAAAATCAACTCCCAAGATGGGCTGTGGAGGCATTATAGATAAATATTCCATATTTTAAACTATGAAATCAACAAACTTGAAATATGGCAAACATATTTCTTTATTGAGTAGAGAATCCCTATGAGTGGGTTTAAAATTCCCGTTTCCCAAATATTAAACCAACAGACTTGAAATTTGGCAAACATGTTTCTTTTGTTGAATAGAAATTCAGTAAGAACGGGCTTTTATGGAAGCGTACTCCCAAGGATTGGGGTTACGGGGCTAAGACATAAATATATTCCATTTCAGAAATTCAAACTCCGTTCCTTTTACATCAAGAGGTGAGGTCTGTAAAAGTTTTTTTGAATACAATTGAAAATTTAATACTCTAAGATTTAGATACAAATAATTGAAAAATATATACATGTATTGTCGTGGTAGTGCATCACGCTTCCACGCCACAGGTCCGAGGTTCAAATCCTGGACTGGGCAAGGTCGACTCAGCCTTTCATCCCTTCAGTGGGTCGATAAAGGAGAACCAAGCTTGTGCTTGGGAAGTTTCGCGACAGATTGACCACCTGATCGGAACGTATGCTCATGCACCTCAGGGCCCAAGGTCACGAATACTGATATCGGCACAGTAAGCCTTGGCCCTAATGGGCTGTTGCGCCTCTGAGTTTAGTTTATACGTATTGTCATACATAAACATGAAATACCAGAGAAGTGGGTGGGTAAACTCTCATTAACTGATAAAAATGAACCTGAGTTTGCAATCCATTTTCCTATTTCCGTACCACGACAGTAGGAGGATTTTGAATCCCAAAAATTTCACAAACATTGCATCTCTTACGAGAGATGGGCTTTCTTTTATAAAATAAAAATCGACTCCACAGCTTGACTTAAATATTGTCGATCAAAAGCTCGTGAAAATAACTAGTAGGTTACCGCGGTTACATGTGAAGCCAACACTATATACTGTTATTAAAAGTATCTAAACTAACTTCAACACTTTCTCAACAAATAAACTTTATTATGCATTTCCGAAAACTAATCTAGCACACACACCTTATACAGTCTCACAAATTTTACCCTCGGATTCTGCCTCACATGCTTTATCTGTCTTACACATCACTCTCTCTGCTGAGGATATAATTTTCTCAACTCCGCTGTTGAAACAGCACCATCTATTTTTCGTAAATATACATTAAATATTACTTTCAGAGCTAGAAATATACTCAGTTGGGCCACTTAAGTTGCAACACCAGGAAGAAATGCTTCAACGATTTATTTGCAGAAAGGGAAATAAGGCTCAATTTTCTTCGTTTAAAAATAAGCAATTCTCTGTTGTCTCTTCGA
>BMAO01023375.1:0-16195 GCA_019973975.1 Trichonephila clavata | reverse complement strand
GGAGTGAACTAACAGTAAGAATGAAAACAGCTGTCGATGTATCGTTAGTTATCATCCACATTTGTTCGTGATTCCATAAATTTTTCTTTCCTTAATTCTGAAGATATTAGTTCAATAAGTTCAATTTCAAAAATATCAAGTTAACTGAAACATTTACTAATTTGTAGTTGTGCTGAGAATCGTACCGTGTGTGAAATTTGACTCGCATGCCTTAAGCATGCTGTCGACGTCTAGAGATACATTGTTACCTTTACAAACTATCTTGGCGTCTAGTTCAACAAAAGATGTCACCTATGTCTAGCCGTAAATATGCAACCTAATCGATTATTCCCTGGAAAGAAAACGACCAAGGTTTGAAAGAAAGAGAGACACCAAGTCTACTAACAATATTTTTCGATTTCAAATCATTTTCTCAATCTATTTAAAAGGATATTTCTAAAAAAAATTTTTTTTTTTTCATAAAGAGATTTTATTTTTTAACTTTTAATTTAATATCTTGATTTTATACAAACTCTTTCATTCATTTAATTTTTTACTCAGACGTAAACTTATTTCTTTGTTTTTTGCAGCTTTTTAAGGAATAAGAATTTTAAGTAATCCAATAAAAAAATGTTATGCATTATGTTAGTTAAACATTTACAATAAAACAGATGTTTTGACTAAAAAAAAACAACTTGTTATCAATTTTTCACATTCAATGAAAATACATTTATTATTTTTACGAAAAGACGGTTTAATTGAGACTATGTGATTTTCTGAGAGTTGAATGGAAAAAATCTACTATTCAAAAACTTGCTTTTATTTTCTATTGTAATTTAAGTAATTTTTTAAGACAGGTACGTATGTGTGTTTTTCAGATCCGTTATTGAACCTTGCCTTCGTGCTGTTTTTCAATAAAAAATAAATATGAATACATTTAATTCTATTACTTTTATTCAAATCTATTCGCTTACCAAATAAATGACCTTAACACTGAATAAAAACTGAAAAAAACATTGAAAATATAAACAATATTCAATTCCCTATAACTCTTTGAAATTAAAATTAAATAATTCGAATCTTTTATACATTATTTATAAAAGAATGGGGCCACAGGAAAGTGTAAAATGTTTAAAATATAATCGTAATTTTAAAAATTATAATCATATAAAATAAGAAATATTTTTAGAAGAAATATAAATTGAGTTTTACAGCGCGCGTGCTATTTTCAAAAGTATTAGCTTTAATTACTAGCAATAAGTTTATTGATAAAGTTAAATGTATCCTTATTACACCGTAGTAAATTTAAATAAATAGAATAATATATTATATTTCTAAAAAAATAAAAAATTTATATTTTCAAATTTTTTTTTAAAAATTTCAATATTTTTTAAAAATTTTGAAATACAAAAGATATATTATTCTTAATTTACTAGGGCTTAAAGAGTATGATACATTTCATAATTCTACGAAGTTTGAAGCATCAAAGGCTACTATTTTAGAAAATAGCGTGCGCGCGGCAAAAATTATTTAATATTTATTACAAAATTATTTCTTATTTGCATACGCTTATAACTTTTAAAATTATGATTATATTTCAAACATTTTGTACTTTTTTGAAACCATAATCCTTTGTAAATAACATGTAAAAGATTCGAATAATTTAATTTAAATTTAAAAGAAGTATACCTGTTTGAAAATTGCTTACATTTTCACCCCTCGAGAAAAAATTAACACCCTTAAGACCTCTTAAGGAAACTTTTTTTTTTATAATTTTAAAATTTACTTAAACGGAAAAGTTGTTCTCTAATATATAGTTAAAGAAGGAAACAAATTTTATGTTAAGAGAGAGTGCAGATACAAGAAAACTAAATGATAGTTTAGCTTTTTACGGTAAAAAATTATATAGTATTTTTGCACTAAAAGAACGTTTTAGTACTTTTTAACATCTATCGCGATGTGAGAAGGATACCTACTAAACATTTACAAGAAAAAAATATCCTTTCCACACCTTTCCACGTGCACATTTATTTGTTTCAAACTACCGTTTCTGCGAGTATTTCACAATGTATGTTATATACCAGGGGTCGACAATTTTCGGCACGCGTGCCACATGTGGCACGTGGTGCCATTCTCAATGGCCCTCTGCACTACTCTACACATTTGTCAGTTTTTGAGTTGAAGTCGCTAAATTTTTAATGGACCTTATTTGTGACAAACATCATCAGAATTATGGACATTAACGGATTTATGAAAAAATCTGAAAAATAACTCTAAAGACAAATTTTTAGCTGTTTTGTAAATTATTGAATGACCTTATGGTGAGATTTAATTGTTTGAAGAGAAAAAATTGCATGTACTCTGCTTTCCCCATTTGATTCCACATATCTAAGTAAAAAATCTTTCCTCGTATGAGAAAAATGTTTACCAAGTGAAATGTTTACCGCAAAGAAATTGTTTACCAAGTGAATTCTCAGAATCGTACAAGTCGAAAGAAACAAATGATACTCCTGATTTTACGATATGAAAGTAGAGAGATACACACAAGCACTAGGTTCGCATTAACATTTTTATATTTATGTTATTCTTTAACTATAATCATAGGAAAATATTATTATTTTATTTTAATAATTATGTTTGTAAAAATACATATAATATAGGTACAATTTTTTAATTTTTTTTCATTTTTGTAGAAGAAACAGTTCTATTTTATGCTGTTTATTTTCATGTTAGGGAATATCTTTAAAATATGCAAAATCAATCCTAATAATACTATAAATGTGAATGTAAGTTTGTTTGTTTGTTACGCTTTCACGCCTAAACCACTAAACCGATTTTAAAAATTCTTTCACCTATGGAAAGCTACATTATCGGGGAGTTACATAGGCTATGTTTTATTCCCGTATTCTTACGGGAACGGAAACTATATGGGTGAACGTGAAACTGAATGCCAAGATGAACGCCAAATTGAATGCCAAGCTGAGCTAATGAAGTCGTTGTTTTGGTTACTGGCGACCGATGCTCTTCACGAGACATAATAGTGTTACGCGCCCATGATAATACGCTGACACGTGCCATACATTTCTTTTATAATAGTTATCTCACTGTTCAATTAAGTAGGGCATCGGCTGTTTCGGATGCACTTTTAAAAATAATAAATTAGGGCTTCACAAACAAAAAGCAATGCAAGAAACAAAAAACTGATTTGTTTTACGGTTAGTTTTAATCCTTTCTTTTTTTATTTACATTTTTAGTCACATTTAAACAATACTTATCCTAATCTCATCCCAATAATGTTATATAAATGCGAATCTCAGTTTGTTTGTTTGTTATGCTTTTATGCCTAATCCACTCAACCGATTTTAAAAATTCTTTCACCAATGGAAAGCTATATTATCAGCGAGTAACATAGGATATATTTTATCCCCGGAATCCAACGGAACTGCTTAACTCTGCCAAATTGGCGCAAGATTATGCATATAAGGGAAACTTTATAAAAATTTTCTAACATTTGTAACAAATAACTGAAACATAATCTTCGGATCTTTACAATAAGTAACCACTATAACCACTAAAAAAAAAAAAATTAAAAACCACTATACTGGATGGTCTTTGCTTCGGTTCACAAAATTGATGCAGAATATACTATTTTAATAGGTGTCGGGAAAGAGAAAGTGTTATCATATCTCGAATTCCAATTATCCCCACTGACCTACTGTTTCAATTCAAACGAATTCAATATCCAAACAACCTCAGTTTTGCTCTTACTATTAACAAAGCGCCATTGCAAACATTGCAGTTGGAAGGGATGCATTTGAAAAAGCCATGCTTTTTCCATGGGTGCATATGCATCCTGTTCCCGTTTCTCCAAAGTCGAAATCTTCCCATATTTGCCCCTGACAAGAGAATATGGAAGATAGTATACAGTAGCAATCTAGAGTAATATTCTGTTTTATGCTCTTTTGAACAGGAATTATTTATTAAACGCAGATACTTTCAACTTTTCAAATTATTAATGGTTTAAGTTATTCTGTGAAATTTTGTTGTTAATTATTATAATAAGTATGTTTTCCTACATTTTTTTAAACTAAGCTCAACTTTAGAATATTTAAATTTCAATGGTTCCAGTCAAGCAATAAAAAAATATATTTATTTACTTTCTTATAATTATGACTTCAACAGCTATTTAAAGACATCAACGCTAGTGAAGCCGCGGGTCTAAGCTAGTATATAATAAAACTGTAAACCTATATTATTGAACTCTGTTCTCTAATTCTGTATGTATTTCGCGGAAATCGAATTTTCAAAAATGTACTACTGTGTGGCTCGCTGAATCATATTGGTAGATTGGTTTGGCACGCCACAGCTAAAAAAAGGTTTTCGACCCCTGCTATATACTGTCTGTTTTTAAAAACCACAGATAGGACTTGCTTTTACATAGAGACTTAGGGCCTCAAAAACTCTGAAGGTATCCGACTGGTTGCGACAATTTTTTTTTTTTTTAAAAAGGAGGTATTGAGATTTTTTTTGTTATTTTTAGATTTGTTAAGTACATTTTAAGAAAAATATGCTAAAACTAAGAAGAAAAAGAAATTATTATTGCTAAAAATGGGGGGAAAGTAGGTAAAAATTGACAAAAAATAGCATAAACGTGGTCCATTCTGTACCAAAGGCTTATGAATAAATTTTCAATGTTTTCATTCTATTGTGTTGCTGTGCTATTCATTTTGTAAATGACCTCAGGATAACAAATATTTTAATTTTTACAAAAACTAGAGCACTTTACTTCAGTTATTATATGAAATTGCTTAAAAAAAACAGTGATTATATTCACATAAGGGACAGCACATTTTGTAATAAAACAGTGATTTATAAATCTGACGGTCAAAACAATTCTATTATTATACAGAACATACACAAAAAATTTCAATTATTTATTTTCAAAACTTTTTGAGCAATCGCTGTGCCCGTTTGATTGTTTTAAAAAAAAGCACATTTTGAGTAAAGTGAGTGAATATTAACGTCCGTCGCACTGTTTGGCAACACGAGGGCTTTTGGCGACGGTCCGCGTAATTTGGAACCATGGTCAAGTGACGCGGACGACACCTGAGTTGGAGCCCCCTCGCCTAACTACCACATCACACCAATGGAAGACGTTTGAGCTCTCGACAGATTTAACGTGCATCGCTTCTCTAAACGGCGGCCCTTCAGAGGGCTCACCTTCTTTAGGTGAGTACGGGTGTCACAATCCCGAGGTGCCCTAGTGATCTTTTCCTTTTCCCAAGGGGTTTACTGTCTTTGGTAAACACGGGATTCACAACCCCAGGGGACCCTAGTGATCTTTCTCTATTTTCGACCCTCTTTCTTGTCATTCAAATCTTTCTTTCTCTTCCCGTCTAGACCACAGATAAATAATTTTTATATACACATGTATTCAACTTTTCTTTATTTTTGATTGAATTATGTAATTCATATTGTTACTAACACAGTTTAGATTCATTTTGCAAAGTATTCATTAGGATACATTTTTTGTTTAGTTTTCTGTATTTTTGATATTTTTAGCATTTTTGATATTTGTTTTATTAACAACGTTGTTTGTCAACCCGCATGTTTGCCGTGTGCGGCGTCCCGTAAGGAGGAAAATGGTGTTCTGGGGATACCTCTGCGTTCCCTTTGGCCCACGCTTCGCTGTAGACGGGTGGCAGGAGTGAGCCCGCTCCTGTCAATCGGCTGGTGATAAATCTCTTCGGAGACATTGCTGTAGGGTTAGCGCTGCAGATAAGGGGTGGCGGGTTTACCCGTTGGATCCTCGCCCTGATGCTGTAGTACTATATTCTGGGTGTACTCCAGGTAAGCGCCGAGCCTGACAAATGTCAGTTGACCGGCACACTGCCTCCCTTATTGGACTCCGTGGTGGGTGGAGGCACGCCAGGACGAATTTTCATTTTCTCTTATGGATCCAATGCTGATGTGCCCGGGTAAAGGCCTTAATTTACCCACTCTTAACGTCGATCAAATATCAGAACATACAAGGTTTTTATTACTTTCACTGCCAAATAATGAAATGTTACTTAAATCGCCTTTTGCTGTTTACAAAGCCCTCATAGGAATAGGTAGTGAACCGAAATCTGTAAAACGCTTACGTTCCGGTGATCTACTCCTTGAAACCAACTCCGCTCTTCAAACAAAGTCGTTTCTTCTTGCCAAAACCTTTTTAAACTCTTCAGTAAGTGTAACTCCCCACAAATCTCTAAACTCCAGCCGCGGTGTCATTTCTGAACCTGACCTGTTGACCACCCCTGAAGCAGAAATCCTTGATGGATTTTCTGACCAGGGTGTTATCCAGGTCAGGAGAATTACAATTAAAAAAAAATAGTACAATTATTCCTACAAAACATTTAATATTAACATTCAATAGCCCGAAACTACCAAATACAATAAAGGCTGGTTATTTAAACTGTAAAATCCGTCCATACATTCCGAATCCTCTGCGCTGCTTTAAATGCCAGAGGTTTGGACATTCTCAAACTTCCTGCCGTGGGCAATTGACGTGCTCCAGATGTGCAACTGTTGGACATCCTTCCACAGATTGCAGTCTGGAGCAGAAATGCGTTAATTGTTCACAGCCTCATTCGTCCGACTCAAAACTGTGCCCTAAATGGAAAATCGAAAAAGAAATCCAAACTATTAAAACTAATAAAAATATATCATATGTAGAAGCCCGAAAATTAATAGCCCCACAACCATCTCAAACTTACGCTCAGGCTGCTAAACCATTAACGGTAAGCAGTTCCTCACAAACAGATGAAAATATTACCAAAATAGTTTGCCCACCATTAAAATTGTTACAACCTACAATATCCGTTCCACAACAAATGCCATCCAGAATTCCTACAGTTAACAAATCATGTACCTCAACTCAAGCACAACTCATACCATCCTCATCTTCCGTTAATATTGCATCCGTATCAGATTCTCAGCCACCTATTCCTTTGTTTACTAATGCTCTCTCCACGTCCAATAGTGTTCTTGAATCTGTCGCATTATCCTCATCCAAACAAACACCTTCTCCTTCGACATGCCCCATTTCTACAGTCTCACCCGCCACATCTACTAGTCTATCTACCTCAGTTGCATCTGTCTCATCCAGTAAAGCACCTTCTTCATCCACAGTATCAATGTTTACACCTTTAACAAATGAAGCAAGTCCTGTTCTTTCAACTGATACGACTACATCCAATACCATACCTTCCACAACTCAAGCTTCAAAACCTCGTAACAAAAAGCGGCCCCCTAAAAAAAATAAAAAACCGAATATAGAAATAAAGATGACACCACATAAACCCAAAAAGTCGGCACCTGTCGACTATACTACGGATGAGGAAGACACTATTATGTACGACGTGGAGGAGGAGGAGGAATATGAACCGGATCCTAACTTCACGTATAAAAACGGAAAAACATACTACAAAGGAAGTTTACTTTTAACCCCTACTAAAAATAGAAACTGACCTTTTGTCAATTATACTTATTGAATTTGGTGGGGAATCCCCCAACCCACCGATTCAGAAACTATTAAAATTACGGTCTAGATTTTATTATGAAACTTTATAACTTTTATTTACACGTTTTTCATTTATCTGTTTTTAAGATGTCTGTTATTTTAAGATCTTATCTGACATGTGTGATGGGGGGAAACCCCTCACCAAAAATTGTTCTACTTTTAATCATTCGAAACCAATTTTTATGCGATTTGAAATTTTAACTTTTATTGAAACTGCGTTTTCAGTATTTTTAGATATTTCATCCTATATTTTAATACTAGCTGTTACCCGCCCGCTTCGCTGGGTATTTCATGATGTTTTATAAATTTTTACTGCTTATATATATGTATAAATTATTGATATCTAAGTCCTAGCATTAAGAATTCGATTGAATTGAAAAATATACTTTTACCTGTAACTGTCACCTGTTGATAAAAAAAAGGGCAGAACTCAGCTAATTTGTATTTTCTAAAAATCTCTAAAATTGAAGCATAGAATGATGTTTGCTCTTTCGTAACTCAAAAACCAAGTGGATTCCCGCAAAACCAAGTTTCGGTGGATCTCTACTCCGTAAATTGAACATGCAAGCCAAATTTCAAGTCTAAATCTAACAGAAAAAAACAAAGTTTTACTATCAATATCCCCGTAATCCCGTTGAGAGCCGTTTTCCAAAATTACCGCTCTTAGCGGATTTCAATTCAACAAAAGAAAAATGCAAACCAAATTTCATTATTATAGTCCTTGTAGCTCGAAAAAAAGTAATTTTTTTTGTCAATACGTCCCAAAACCCCCTGCAACCCCCAGAACTTGATTTGCTTAAAATTTATTCTTAGTGGTTCCCTATTCAACAAAAGAAACATGCTTAACAAATTTCAAGTATATGGGTCTAACAATTAAAAACAGGAATTTTTTTCTGTAACTCCTCTTGACCCCTCGCAAACATCTTTGGGGGTCAATTTTCATTTTACTCTTTGTTAGAGGAACTCTATTTCATGAAAGGAACATGCCTACCAATTTTCAAGCAGGATGATCAAGTAGTTTAAAAATGGAAATATTTATCGATTACGCCTCTTAATCTCCCGAAATTAAACTTGGTAGTTGATATTCGCGAAACCCATTTTGTAGCGGTTCTCTACTTTACGAAAGGAATCTGCTTATCAAATTTCAAGACTGTACGTCTAACAGTTTAAAAATGGGGATAATTGTCTATAACGCCACTTGAGCCCCGCAACGCCACTTCTGGGTCTGTTTTCACAAAACCCATTTTGTAGGGGAATTGCACTCTATGAAAGGAATCTGCTTAGCAAAATTTGAAGACTGTGCGTCCAATTAATTAAAAATGCAAAAAAAAATTATCAATAACGCCCCTTGAACCCCGCAACACCACCTAGGGGTCGATTTTCACAAAACACATTTTGCAGTGTATTTCTATCCTATGAGAGGAATCTGCTAACCAAATTTCAAGACTGTGAGTCTAATAGTTTAAAAAAAGAAATAATTATTTATATCTACCCTTAACCCCCCGCAACACCCCTTGGGGTCAATTTTCTCCAAACCCGTTTTGTAGCGGATATTTACTCCATGAAAGAAACATTCCTACCAATTTTCAAGCAGGTAGGTCAAATAGTTTAAAAACGAAAATATTTTTCTCTTACGCCACTTATTCCCCTGCAACGCCACTTAGAGGTCTGTTTTCACAAAACCTTCTTATAGCTGATCTCTACTCTATGAAAGAAATCTCTTTATCAAATATAAAGACTGTGTGCGTCTAATAGTTTAAAAATGGAAATAATTATCTATAACGCCCCTTAAGTCCCCTCAACGCCACTTGGGGGCAATTTTCACGAAACCCATTTTTAGCGTATCTCTACCCTATGAGAGGAATCTGCTTACTAAGTTTCAAGACTGTACGTCTAATAACTTAAAAATAGGAATTTATAACGCCCGCAACACCCCTTGGGGGTCAATTTTCCCAAAACCCATTTTGTAGCGGATATTTACTCCAGGAAAGAAACTTACCTACCAATTTTCAAGCAGGTAGGTGAAGTAGTTTAAAAACGGATATATTTATCTATTACGCCCCTTAATCCCCCGCAACGCCACTTAGAAGTCTGTTTTCACAAAACCCGTTTTGTAACTGATCATTATTCTACGAAAGGAATCTATATATATCAAATTTAAAGACAGTGCGTCAAATAGTTTAAAAATGGAAATAATTATCTATAACGCCCCCTAAGCCCTGCAACGCCACTTGGGGGTCGATTTTCACCAAACTCATTTTGTAGCGGATCTCTACTCTCTGAAAGGAATCCGCTTACCCAATTTCAAGATTGTACATCAAGTAGTTTAAACATGGAAACAATTATTATTAAAGCACTTAACCCCCCGTAACGCCCCTTGCGTTTCGAATTTCGGAAAATCCGTTCTTAGCTGATGTCTACTCTATCAAAGGAACATGTCTACCAAATTTCAAGTCTGTAGGTTGAATAGTTCCAGAGATTTCGTGATTAGTCAGTCAGTCAGTCAGTGAGTTGAGTCGCTTTTCTCTCCTTTATATATATATATATATATATAGAAAAAAAAACTAAAATATACCGCTCTTTATTATGAATTGTATTATCTTTTTATAAAAAGTTTTGAAATTAACTCAATTTTTAAAAGTATTGGTCTGCTCAGATTTGAGAGTGCTAAAACAGTATACTGTTTTAATTTTTGTAATAATTATTAATGTGTTGTAAGTATTGTATTTTAAAAGTAAAGATATTACTCGATTATTGGATTCCTTTATGTAGAATTCTGCCATTTATTTGACTCTGAATTTGATTTTTCAAAATAATATCCTCCTAATTCATTTATTCAATTGAAATAATAGAAAACATGATTTTTCAATGTTTTACTTCATCTCTAGTACATAGAATAATTGATCAATCATACTAATACCAAATTAAATCATTAATATCTTTTATCTGAGAAAGTATTAAATTTAATAAGTATAGATTCCCGCAAAGTTTATGCCACAGTATACTAATGCGAAATTTAAGAAAGTGTGTTTTTTGGGGAAAAGTGTTGCATAAAATATTAAAATAGGTGAATATTTTCTTAATTCTTTTGAAATATTATTTCATTTCTTATAACAGCATTGAAAACACTACTGCCTTTTTATTACTTTACGTGTGTATGAAATAAGATTCTCAATTATGATATGATTGAAACGAATTTTGAAATTTGAAAATATATATATAAACCCCACTGTATATTATAATTAGTTTTATTATAATAGAGGTTAATTGAATTAAATATAAAAGTTCCTTGTTATTTTGGGTACAAAAAATACTTTATCATTCATAATTAAAAACACATCATTTTGTGAAGGAATGAAAAATGTCATGATCTGGGGGGGGGGAATCAGAAACACACACACAGTAAATTATTGTTTTGTTAATGAGATTTTATATCCCATAAGTTTTTACGAAGTCCTTGTATATACTAATTTATTTAATTTTATATTGATTTCTAATTTCAAAAGCTTTCATGCATAAATAATTGGATAATTTGAAACCTGTTTTATTTTTTAAAATTATCTTCTTTTTTGTTTTATTCATGTGGCAAGAGTGTTAAATTTGCCCCCTTTTTTTTACATTTTTATAGGTGCTTCAACATCTGAACCATTAGATATGGCTATGAAAAACACCGGTGTTTTGTTAAAAAGAATGCGAGCTCTTTTAAAAAATACCAACTATGTCAGTGATCCATTACAAGCTTATATCATTCCATGTACTGATGCACATCAGGTATTTTATAAATAACTGCTCTTCATTAAAAAAAATAAAGAGGGTGAAAATTTTTGTTTAGAAATTCAAATTTGTCTTTGAATTTAATGTGGTATACCTTTGTTTTGCTTATAAAGTTTAAAGAAACAATTGTGTCTTAACTTCTGTTAAAATGTTTCTTGTTAGTTATTAGAGAGAGAGAAAATTATTTAACTCTTATGAAAGGATATATATTTAGTTTTCTTCATAATTTTAAATAGTTTATTTTAATGTTCATTTATGATGGATAGGCTTTGTTGTGACAAAATGATAGTGTGTGTGCATATAGTCATAAGATGTATGCTATTTTAGACTAGGATTTTGAACAAAAAATTAATGTGTGTTGATGTAATTATCAAGGAATTGCTCATGCTAAAGCTTTTGTAATTATACTCATTTTATTTTCTATAGAATGTTCTCTGTTAATAATACTGAACTATTATATTCAATTAAGCATGATTTCAAATTTATGGTAAAAATGTTTTAATATTTTTTTTAAAAAATTTCTTTCACAGACGTGTAAGAAAAATTTATATTTGACAATTACTTCAGTATGATCAAATATTTTATTGACAAATCAATAATTAATTGAATAGTTGTTTTTTATTATATAGACCTCCTCATTCTGTAATAGGTTTAAGAAATAATCACACAATGAGCTCTTTTTTAATTAAAAAAAAGAAATCGCAATTCATGAACTTTAGTAATTATTTGTAATAATTTAGCTGTAGAAAGAGAAAGAGAGAGAGCTGAACTCTTTCTAAGCTTTAATAATTTAATTTTCATATCTACATTTTATGGGTTATTAGATTTCTTAAAATCTCTTTTTAAATAGAGAAGAAAATATTTTAAAATTTTGTCTCTTAAACTGTAAAGAAAATTTCAAGGAAACTTATCTCTCAGATTAAGTGTCAAATTTGTGCTAGTGTATCAGTTAAATGATTAATAGTCTGAGTAAAATTCTTAGTAGTAAAAAAAATAATTAATACGTATAACCCTTTATATATTCCTGGATAATTTTATAATAAATTATAATTGTATTATTTTAACAAGCTTATCCTTTGATAAATCAATTCTTTACAATCAAGTGCAGTATAAATATATATATTTATAATGAAAACTATTTCATTTAATTGCTAAATAAAATTATCAAATTTATAATTAATTTTCTTAGAGTGAATATCTTGCCCCTTGTGACCGACGTCGAGCTTTCATCTCAGGATTTACTGGTACAACTGGTATGTTTTCTGACTTCTATTAATTTTTAGTTTTACAAATATTCTAATTTTTCTGTTTTTGATAATATTTAGTTGCATCAGAAAAATTTTATAAATGGGTTCACTTTGATTTTATTTTTCTTATACTTTTGTTACATTGAAGATAAAGTTTTTTGGGGATAACTGTAGAATTTCTTTTGTTATTTCCTTAGTTTGATGTATTTCAGTTAATGATAAAAATAAAGCAAAACTGAGTTCAATGAGAAAGTGTTTTACCACTAAGCAACATTTTTCATTCTTTTTTTCCCTTTTGGTTTTTCTTTTAAAATATTTATGCTTTAAAGCGAAGAGTCTACAACTTTCTGGAAATTTTTTCCGGATTAAAACATTTAATTTTCAAATGATTGACCTGTGGTTGGCAACCTTGTAGCTGTGGTGTGCCAAACCAATCTACCGATATGATTCAGGATGCCGCACAATAGGAAATATTTGAAACAATTTGATTCCCACTACAATGCATGCGGAGTTAGGAATAGAGGTCAAGAATACAGATTTAGTGTTATATTATGTAATAATTATGCATCATTTAAAGATATTTATTAACATAAAAATAAATAATAAAATATAGCGATTTCTTCTGCATAAATAAGAAATAAAAATTGTACATATATCATGCATTATGTATCTCTCTTAAACATATTTATTAGGAAAATAAAATAAAAAAACAAACCTTGTCACTACACTACTCTACTTAACATCAGCGATATAATTTGTGGTTTTCAATTTGACATAGGATTCTGAGTGTTTAATTGTCGACAACTGCTTTGCGGACTCAAAATATTTTTCATATGAAAAAAGATTTCTTCTTATTGATATTTAGAACCTTATTTTGTTTCTTTTACTGATTTCTGTTAGCCCGGGGGTTATTTGTAGTGTACCGGAATTATTTTATCCGTCTTCAATTTAAAAAAAAAGATATGTAGAACCAAAAGCACAGGAAAAAGAGTGCATTTAATTTTCTTCAAACAATTAAATCTCTTCAGCAATGACATTCAGCCATTTAATATAGCTGTTGATATATCGTTAGAGTTATCTTCCAGATTTTTTCGTAAGACCGTAAATTTTGCATTCCTTAATTCTGAAAATGTTAATTCATTAAGTTCCATTTCAAAATTATCAACTTTCATCTGCTTAAGAATTGACGAATAGAATGAGAATATTATTGGTCACATTAAATCCACTTGATGAAGAATGAAAATATAGAAACACACAATCTTCAAAGTCTTTGCCTCTTTTGGAAAATTCGTTCTTAAGTGTTTCAATACAGATTTGAAGTTCATCTGTTTTGAATATATTTACCAACGCTTTAACGTTTGAGAAATATATGTAGGCACTTGTATTTGTATATATTTAATTTTGTAGCTAAGCCTTTCTAATATTCAAAAGGCTCAAGCACTCTGGCCCATTCCTTGCAATTCTAAGTTTAGTTTATTGAGATGTTTATAGTTATATCAATCAAAAACATCGATCTGCATAACCATTCTTTATCATTAAATTCGGTAAAATGTTGCCAATTCTCATCTAGAAAAACATCAATATGTTTCCTGCATGACTCGCATTCAAGACTTTAACCTCAAATGAACCAATGGAAATGGTTGTGTAAGGGAAGATTTGCACATTCATTTTCCATTTTTTCTAAAAGAGATTTAAATTGTCTGTGTACCACTGGAGAAGGAGACACAACGGAATTAGCAATTTAAGGGAAAGTGTTCCTTACAGAAGTTAAGCACTGTGACAAAATTTTGGCAGCTACACATTTCAGATGTATCAAGCAATGGAAATTCTGCATTTTATGTCAAGTACTAGCTTTCATGGCCCGGAGTTGCACGGGCTTATACCGAGGGTATAACTTAATCCCCATGTTAATTTCCTCCTTTCTTTCTGACGCCAACACTTTTGTGTGTGGTTTTGACGCGTACGATGTGAGTGCATGACCCGTGAGTGCGTGTCATGGCTTTGTCGCTTAACATTTTCCCTTCTCTTCACAAATTCAACACTTCCAATATTATTTTTCGAAATTACTTTGATTTCTTTGCTTTCTTTCCTCTCCGCTTAGCCCGGCGTTGCACGGACTTTTACCGAGTGAATAACTTCATCCCCATGGAAATTTCGTGTTTCCCTCAGGCCGATAGCTCTTATGTGCGCGATGTGAGTGATTTCTTTAACTATGTCATTAAAACTCCCTTTTTCGAAATTTGTTCTTGCGTTGGTGTGGTGTTCTAATTATTAGAGATGGGTGAAAGCGCAGGTGTCGTCCTCGTCACTTGACCATGGTTGAAAATTTCGAGGTCCATCGCCAATAACCCTCGAATAGGCGAACAGTGCGAATTAAAAAATCACTCACTCAGTTTTCAGTTCTTTCGTTGCAATTTTTTAGTCCCCGGAAACGAAAATGTAGCCTTTTTAAAGATAATTGTATGTGAAAAAAGACAGAAAAGTAGAAATTTTTCAAATTTCACTACTATTTTAAATATTGAAGTAAAATTGTGAGGATTTTTTGAAATATTCGACACACGGGAAAAATGTTTCATGCAATTATCTTTATAAAAGAAGAAATTATTAAATGATTGTTTTATTAAAATTTGTTTCGAATGCATAACATACTGCCATGGAAATTCACCTTCCTTTATCAAAGTTCCTGGTATGTGTGTGATTCCTTTATATAAACGTCACTACAATTCCCTTTTTCGAAAAAAAAAAATATCTTCCAGATCTTACTAATGTCAAACATGTTTCAGTTCTCTTTCTACTGCATTGTGTTACAGTGGCTTATTTGAGTGTAGAACTATTTTCCCCCTGACTCTCCCCTCAGATATAAGATTTATCTTCAAGTTTCTATTCATGACATGTCGAAAACAATATTGCTTTAGTAAAAAAATAATAAATTTAAACAATAAAAGAAAACTATTTGATGCTTGAGTAAAAAAAAGTCATCACTTTTTAATAATAGATAATTTTAGGAATCTAAAATAATAAAATAATTTTCAGGTTTTCATTAATCAATCGCTACTTACAGTTAGCTTAAAAATGTCTGGTAGAACGTACTGATTGGAAGGAAATCCAAACTCTCTTTAAATAACCGGATATTTATTTACAAAACCTATCTTCGCCCCATCTTAACGTATACATGCCCCATTTGGGGATCTGCCAGTAACACACAATTAAATGATATTCAAAGACTTCATAATAAACAGGTACATCCCAAGATCTGTTCTCCACGAAGAACTTTGTGTTGAACCCATCCACACCCTAATAGCGAATCTTTCCTCAACTTTCCATTCTGCAACTTTCCATTCTGCAATCATGACAACCCAACGATTAGCTCTCAATCTAACTTCATGAACCAGCCTCACCTCATGTACCGTTTGCCTCATAGCTCAACGAAGATACTACCTGATTTCTAAGAATCCCCCCCCCCCCATGCTGTTAAACGTAACGAAAACCCCCTTTTCGGATTGAAGAACGAAACGAAAAAGCTGTTTTCCGTTTACGGAAACTATGTTCCACCTCCCCCACCACCACCTCCTGACCACCGAAGCTAGTTTTAGCTTCGGTGAACCTATCATTCTCACTTTATTTACTTATA